>JAKOGI010000865.1:217500-222500 GCA_029747015.1 Carnegiea gigantea | reverse complement strand
CTGCTCTCCTTTTATAGAGGGGACAGACTACATAAGATGCCCTAATAGCTATAGTACACACTAATATTTTCACATGATTATAGCTACCCTTACATGGCTATAGTAGGCTGTATTATTTTGCTGACTTCGCACCTAACAAAAAAATAACACCATAATGGTGCAACAATTTTTTAGAGCAATTAATATTGATAGGACTAGACATCCATATTGGGACTGCAAGCCTTCGTCTCCAATAATGTCTTTTAGTCCATCATTATCTAGATAATCATTAAAATCTTCATCAAGTAGAAGATAACCTAGATCCTATTTTTCAAATAATTCATGAAGATATTTCTTTTCTTTTTATGATAAGAATTTTTCACCTCCACAATCAAAGAGATAATCAAAGGAATCTTTTAAAGTGGCTCCTTATACCTTCATATATTTGCTAAAATATGATAAATGAAAGTAATATTCCCATAATGCATCAGTATTTTTCCTTGTTCAATCAAAGCCATATTTAATGATAAATATTGTAAAAACTGATGACTCTTGCTAACTTAGGATCACTAAGTATTTCTTATTGTTCTAGAAATCATTCTTGCCATTGACCTTGGGATCGTACAAATCAACTAACCGAATCGGATAAATGGCTGGTTTTGCCTTTCCATTTTCATTCTCAATATCTGCAAAATATTCCTCGACATACGGATAACCTTTATTTTGATTCCATTTGAGATTCTATTGAACCCATTTTCCCTTGGTATCATGCTGAGCCATGGTAAGGAAGGGGTTAAATTTGCTTCATTGAGTTGATATTGTGCTTATTGTGCGATTCTCCCTGCTTTCAGGGGTAGAGCCTAAGAAGTTAAGGAAATCACATATTTTGTTGGGAAAGGAAGGCTTGAGGATGAGTTTCAAGAAAAGAAATAAGTATTGGGAAATACCACAGGCTTGAAAACAAGATTTGAGAAGCCCAAGAGGTTGCACAATTAGTTAGACACAAAAGCACAACCATGCATCTACCCCGCAGATTTAAATCTCCACATCAGTACATACGCATATGAGACGCACAACCTTGCGTCTGACCGTGTGCGAGGCAACGTTGCCTGTGCGCGAGGTACAAGGCTGCCTGTGCACCGGCGCATGACTGTGCACTCTAGCGATTTTCACGATTTAATTATTTTTAAGGTCTGGTTATAGGATATCTTAGCAATTGTGAAGGGCGATTCTAGGGTTTAAATTTTGAATATTTTTACATGCCTTTCTAGCTTAGATTTGTAGGGTTTAATCAAAATTTTTGTTGAGCCGTCATGGAAATCAATTTAAATTTGTTTTCCTTCCCACTCTATTTTCAATTTCAATCAAAGTTTTTAGTTTAGTCATGTTCTTCATATTTGGATCTGTGATTGTGATTGTGAACATGTGTAAAGGCTAAATCCCTTATCTTGGGTTGGCACTATCCCTTATTATGCAAAATTGAATCGTGTTCTAGGTCTTTGTTAATCATGCCCACGTATGTCAATTGAAATCTCGCTTAGTATGCCAGGTGTTTATTGAATCGCTTGGGAGGGATTCATTCATTATTCTTAATTAAGATTCTAGAGATCAACAAAAGTTGAATCCTTTATCTAGTGTGCCTTTGTGAGCAATTGAATTTCTTAATGTAGAATAATTAGGGAAAATTTTGACTACCTAATCTTGTGACATTGATAGTTCTAGTTTCATGAGAATAGATAACCAGGATCGATTAGTTAGTCCAATGACCTTTGAGAAAAGGTGTGGATGTGTTTGAACTTGTAGTCTTTCCACTGCCATAATTTGCATGGGCAGGCTCGCATGCTTTAGTTTGCAATTCGTAGAGCCTAATAGTGTGCTAACTCCTAATCTAGATCTTTACTATTATTGAATTAGTTAATTTTATTAGCATTCAGCAGAATAGGATTGTGCTTCAGTAACTATCAACCTAAGTAGATTTTTGCCTAAATTGAGTATTAAGAGTCAATTTGGTTGTTGGAATCAAGTTCCCTATGGACTCGACCTGCACTTGCCGGTTGCTAGCTACACCTACACCATGCACTTGCGGTATTTTAACATAATATGTTTTTGGCACCGTTGTCGAGGAATTTGATTATTTAACTATCAAAGTCGACTAAAACACTCCAGGTTAGACTTTTTCCTTCTCTTTCTTTCTCTTTTACTTTTCTCTCTCCTTGTTTGGACTCGCTTACGCTAGGCATAGTTCTTGCTTCGTATGCATAGGCATAGCAGAGGAATCAAAATCTTATTCCCTTGAACCCTAAGATCAAAGGCACTGCATGAAAGCAAAGCAGTGCTCGCAAGAAGAAGAAAGCAGAAGTTGTAATGGTTAGAGGAGACAACCGAGTCCTGAAGTACTTCGCTCTACCTTAATCATCCGGTATCACTTCACCATAGTGAACTTAATGGTAGAGGTGAAAAACTTCGAGCTCCGCCGGCCCTTATTCCTCTCGTGGAGAGAGACTAGTTCGGTGGGCAGCCTTTCGAGAATCCTAATATGGACCTTAACAATTTCCTTACGGAGTGTGACACCATCAAACTCAATCAGGTGTCCACTGATGCCATTCAACTGAGGCTCTTCCCGTTCTCCCTGAGAGATAGAGCCAATGAGTGGTTTCAAAATGAGAAGCCAAATGGCTTCACTATATGGGATGCACTCTCCAAAGCCTTCCTCAGCATGCACTTCTCACCAGGAAAGATTGACAAATTGAGGGCAGGCATCACTTCATTTGCCCAGCTTCATGGCGAGTTACTGTGCGGGGCTTAGGAGAGATTTAAAGATCTCCAATGCCAATGTTCGCACCATGTCATTCCCAATTGGCTCCTGATTTAAACAATTTACAATGGGCTAGATCCGAATTTGAAGATGTCCATTGATGCTGTAGCTAGGGTGCTTTTATGCGAAAATTGATTGAAGCTACAAAGGCCCTACTAGAATCCAAGGACATTTTCTTTGTGAGGTACGTGGCACCCAAGGACACTCAGTTGTTGATTGTCAAGTCTACTTCTAGGGAATGGCCCAAGTTAATGTCATTCAAAATTTCAACCCATGCCCACAAAGTAACCCATACTCAAATGCATATAACCTGTGGTGGAGAAATCACCCTAACTTCTCCTACAGCAAGAACTATCATGTGCTACCCAGTGCAAATGATCCCCAAGTTTCTAATATAAAGCCCACTATAGTCAACCTCCCCACCCTTCCCAACAAAAACCCAAAGTCAATTAGCCAGCTGAATTCCAAATTTGAGTCTATGACCATTGACCAGAAGATGATGGAGAATCAGATTGCTCAAATTGCGTAGCAAGTGAGCTAGTTATCTAGATGCCAAGGATACCTACCGAGTCAACCTAAGACTAATCCTAAGGGTCAGATGAATGCTATTATGTTAGGGATGGGCAAAGAGCTGGAAGGTCCCAAGATGTCAATGAGGGTAGAAAGGAAAGAGGTTAAGGAAAAGGATTATGTTGAGAATAAGGTTTCAGTTAAACCTCCAAGTGGGAAGTTAAAAGCTGAGAAGACCAAAGAAGTGCAATATGAGATTACTGCACCTTCGATGAAGCCCTACAAGCCTTCTGTTCCATATCCACAGAGGCTATTTAAGGCTAAAAATGAGCAGAAGTATGGGAAGTTCTTAGAGATGCTGAAAATATTCCACATCAATATCCCCTTTATGGAGGCTATCACTAACATTCCATCCTATGTCAAATTCTTGAAGGATTTGCTCTCTAGCAAGGGGTAGCTGCTGAGCATACTATAGTATTTATCACTCAGGAGTGCAGCGCCATAATTGAGAACAAGCTTCCTCCCAAACTTTCTGATCCTAGAAGATTCTTCATCCCCTGTTCCGTGGAGGATGTTACCATTAGTAGGGCACTGTGTGATCTTAGGGCTAGTGTTAGCCTTATGCCCTAATCCATCTACAAAAGGCTACAAGTAGGAGAACTGAACCCTACTACCATCTCCCTACAACTAGTCGATCGATCTGTCAAGTACCCCCTTGGTATCCTAGAAGATATTCCATTGTAGGTGAGGAAGTTCCTTATTCCCTGTGATTTTGTTGTCATGGAGATAGAGGAAGATTCCTGCATCTCTATCATCTTGGGGAGACCTTTTTGACTACAGTAGGAGCAATAATTGATGTAAAGAATGATAGACTTTCCTTTTAAGTAGGGGTTGAGAAGGTAGAGTTTTAGCTACCCCAGTCCATAGCCAACACCACTCTACATGATACTTGTTACAGAGTGGACGTACTGGAGGAGACACTTAATCAGAGGGCCATGCCTTGTCATTATGTGGAGGATCCACTAGAAGCCACTCTGATCGGCTACCGTATGACTAGTTTACAAATTAAGGAGAAGGTAGAGTATGCTAGAATCCTCAATGCATCCATTGTCTATATGTTCGAGTAGTCCCCTAGCTAGGGAGGTTCTTAATATGGAGGTGCAAGCCTCCAAGGAGAAGGAGAAGAGTGCACTAAAGGTAGAGTTGAAACCTTTACCTTCTCATCTCAGGTATGAGTCTCTTAATCCGAATCATCAGTTCCCTATTATTGTCAGTGCTAAACTGGATAGCCCCCAGGTTGAAAAGTTATTTGTTGTGCTTAAGAAGCATAGGGGTGCCATCGGTTATAGCATTCATGATATCAAGGGACTTAGTCCTACACTATGCATGCATTGCATCTTTCTTGATGAAGCCATTGACGCCCTCGACAACCTTAGCACCTTTTAAATCCTAATATGCAAGAGGTTTTGAAAAAGGAGATTATCAAGCTACTTGATGCTGAGATCATCTATCCCATCTTAGATAGCAAATGGGTGAGTGCAGTTCAAGTAGTTCCAAAAATGGTGGCATGACCGTCATCACAAATGAGCATGATGAGCTCATTTTTACTAGGACTGTTACTGGGTGTTGCATGTGCATTGATTATTGTAAATTGAACCAAGTCACCTGGAAATATCACTTCACCCTTCCCTTCATT
>JAKOGI010000865.1:132500-212500 GCA_029747015.1 Carnegiea gigantea | reverse complement strand
AGAGCACATCATACAGAGGATTCTTACACTCAGTAGGCTTTCAGGGAAATACCAAAACTGTATAGAGAAAGTTATAGGACAAAAGAGAGGGGGTACCCCTATTTTTGCAACTGTTTTGGTATTAATGATACACCTTTTCTGGCAATATATATCTATATATACACGCATACATATATATATATATATATATATATATATATATATATATATATATATATATATATACATATTATATATATATATATATATATATATATATATATATATATATATATATATATACATATATATATATATATATGTATGTATGTATGTATGTATATGTGTGTGTATACTTAATTGTAATTAGTGGAAAATTATATGGGGTTAGTTTTAAATTTTTCTAAGAAAATTAGTGTATTACAAATACACGTTTACAATCCATCCCTAACCCTATATCAAATGCGGTGTGCAATTATCCAAAGGATTATATGTCGTTAAGCCAAGTTTCAAGTATCTCAATTGTGTTTATGCGATGACAAAATAAGTGAACCAACTTAGCTCAAATCATTTGTCAACAGTCTTAGTTGTGCAGCCAATGCTGAAATATACCTTGAAAAATGAAAAAAAAAGGGAGAGAAAATAATGAAATTTTCATTTTAACCTGGTTGTTTGTTCATAACTTCATCTTTGTCTTATTTGCAATTGGTAAATGGACACAGGTTGGATCAAGTCAACATGTTCAGTAATCGAATCAATATTCGTTGATAGTTCGTTAAGTGATCATATATCAAAATTCAAAGATTTGTTTTTGTGGGATTTACAACCTTATCTGCATTTGCTCAGCGAGTCAGAAACTAAAAAACAACAACAATACATGATTTGCTCTTAATTAGCATTACACTTATGTGATTGTGAATGCCTGTTATCAAAACTTGAGACTTGGAATTTAATTGTCTGAAATTCAAATGAGTCACATTATTATGAGATCGTATGCAAACATACATTCTTGAATATGAGTATGTAGAATTAAAAATATTATGAATATGATTCAGAATAGTAGATCAGTAGTGCAGAATTTTTGACAGTAGCCACAGAATGATATTATAAATTTATAATCATAGCGTACATTACATTAAGTCATTAAGTGAATCAAATAATAAAATAGGATTGCTAGATCCTAATAAGTTTAATAAATTGTTTAATTATACTTATATTTTCCTAATACCTATTGTGACAAAGCGTTTTTTTTCTTTTATATTTTTACTTCATGTTTATCAAAATAAAAACATAAAACTATCAACTATTTTATTTTTTCCTCTTAAGTTTTTAATTGACTTCATTTGTAAAAATGTCCTCTTAAGTTGTTTTTATTTTCCCAACTATACTCTAGTAATTGAGTTCGAAAAATTCAAAATTCCACCCAAAAGAGAAAAGGCTACCCCCCTCCCCCAAAAGTTACTACTCCCTCAAACTATTACTGCCTAAACCTTTAAATTTTCTAATTTTGTTATTTTATTTTTAAGAGAATCAAACTCTGAAAAGTGAAAACCACCCCCAGTCCCAGACTCATTCAATCCCTCCTCAACCCCTCGACTCCCTCGTCTCTACTCTCTCGCTAGTTGCTGCCTAAGCCCTAACCCAGCCTTAGTCAATCGACTGCTAGCTAACTACTTGTCGGCTACCCCATAAACCTCCGTCAGTCTCCTACTTGCCGACCACCGCCCAACCCTCCCTCATTCTCCTACTTGCTGCTAGACCCGGTACCGAATCCTCACTCCCTTAGTCCAATACTCGCCAAACACCTAAGCCACTTCGAGCCCATGCTAAACCACCACCCACTCTACTCCTTACTGCGTTACCTCTCTAGTCCTAACTCCTTGTTATGTCGCCACCCACTCACAAGCCCACCGTTTGCCCAGTTCTTGATCACCTAATTCGTTCAAGTTCGAAGAGGTATGTCCCTGATTTTCTGTACATATTAGGTAAATGGGTTGTGTTCTAAATTTTCTAGATATTGAAATGGCAAGATTTGCTCTTGTGGTTTTGCCTTTGGTGGTTTTAAAGGAGAGACATTATGAGTTTTGAGAGGTAACTATCAAACTTTGCTTTTATTTTAGTTCTTTATTTTCCATACATGTTGAATGTTGTGTGTTGAACTATATATTAATTTTCTGGACATTTTTCTCTCTCTCCATTTCAAAATATAAAAGTTAAGAATCTCAATTTGGCAAATTTGGTGACTCTAGACTTACTTACATAATGGTTTTCAAATTTTGAATTGTAATTATTCTATATGGAACAATTTAGGTTTAGATTTTGAACTTAAATAATGGTTTTCATTTTTAATTCAAAACAATGAATTACTTATTATCTTATCGAAAAGAAGTATGGAGCAATTTAGACTTAGATTTTGAACTGTAATTATTCTGTATTTTTCTAAGTTATTCCAAATTTCTGACCCAAAAAAATTAGATTTTTAATATGAAGAGGACAGAATATGATTGCTTCTTATGTTAAATGAATGCGTACGAGCCACGAGGAATTTAGCTAATGTGGTGCCAAATGTTATTGTTGGTTTATGTTTGAATGCTCTCTTCTATTCATCTTAATTTCTCCATATTTTACATCTCTTGCTATTCTTTCTTATAAATGCTCCACATCTTTCCAAATATCTTCGTTGGTTTTACGTTTTCTTAAAAAAAAAAAATCTACATCCATATTGTGAGGTTCTAAACATGTCTGATTTTAACCCTTAGGGTTGATCTAGTAGTTGATTTGGTGCTATGCCTTTATCATTTCTATTTCCTTGGGTTATGTCCAACTAGTGATTAACAAAAGGAAGCTTACAATGGGAAACTTAGTTGCCTATTACTTTATAGATAGAAAGCATGGGACAATTTAGATTTAGACTCCAAGCTTTAATTTCCTGGGGTTCTCCACATTAGTCTGAATTTTTCAGATTCATACACTCTTTTTGCCATCCTTTTTTGGGGTGGGGGAATACATGGTAACTCAAAAACTTTCATCATAATGCTTCTACTTGAGTTGTCATTTGATAAACTAATTAAGAAAGAAGAAAAACAACTCGACTCCCAAACGACAGGATGAGAGGAGATATGGTATATTTAGGCAATCCAATGTACAGCTCTGTTGACTTCATACTATACATGTTGGATAATTGATTTGGCAATGAAATCCACTAAGATTCCTAGACGAGGTGGGCGATTTGCCACAAAAGTTGGATGTGTCCTTTAACTGCATTAGTGACTATTTTATGGTCACTCTCAATCTATATGAATTTAAATCCCGTTACAACTTCTTGTATTCCCCATCTTAACGACCTAGCTTCCTGAATTGAGATTCAATTTGTCTTATAGTGTGCGCCCCTACTTGTAGAAAATGACATCTCCAATATTGAAGAATATATTCTCTAGATACCCTTTGTTTGATAAGAGACCCATCTGAATTAAGTTTGATAAATCTCTTCTAGATTTCTTCCAATTAACTAAATGTTTAGATTTTTGAGGTTGAATCGGTTGAGATGAAGTATGGATAGGTTATAAAAGAAGCCTTCTTGATCTCCACTGAGCACTTGCTCTTACTGCTCTGATTATGACTCAAATTGGATTATAGATCTTTAATTTGAGTATGGTGGCATTTTATTCCTCCCAGATGCTCTAAATGATGTAGATGGCTCTATAAGCGTAACATTGTTAAGGAAGAAGTATTGGAATAGAAGTAATGCATAAAGCTTATCAACATTAGGTGATATAGACAAATTTGTAATCTATTGATAAGGTTCTGCTGCACAGCCATACCATCTTGGTAGATGGGAATTGTAAAAAATGTTGATAAAATGTTTTAATATCACCTTAACATAGAGATGAAAGTCCACCTACATTCATTCCTCTCTTAAGAAGAGTTTCTACAATGGGAAGGCAATTATGACAAAATTTTCTAAAGGAATATTTTCAGCTTGGGTGGAATATTAGTCTTCTAAATCCAGTTTCCTTCTCAAATATTGTATTAGCAAATTCATGACGCATCCATGTGGGAGGTTTTGTTGAAAAATGACCATTACCAGTAAGGCTCTAACATGATTCACATGGTAAGGGATGAAATGGTGTAGGGATACTAATAATAAGAGAAACAATATAAGGTGGTAGGTACTAAATGTGTTTAGGGGTGTCACAATTACTATCTATCGTTTTAAACTCATTGACACAAAATGTGCATTCAGCGCCTGAAGAAGGCTCGTATCATTACGCCAGTTATTTGTCTAAAACTTAACATTATTACCATCATCAATTTTGTATCTTGTTCCTTTGTGAAATTGTAACACCCCTACCCCCTAGCATTAGAGGTCTTAGCGATTTCTTAAATTTTGGAGTAAAACGGATAGAGTTCCGCCTAAAAATCGATCATAATCTAGGCTTACAGCCTTACATGAGGTGCCTGTAACCATGAACACAAAGAATGTATTCCACAAACTCGACGGTTACACGCCGGACATCATAACTCTATGGACTGCACGCCCGGAGAACACAAGCTATAAAGTTAAACAAAAACACAGCTGAATGTTTCACATATCCAGAGCACAAAACTCAACTTTAACTGAATAAATGACTAACTATTTAAATGGTTGGCCCACACGGCCCTCACATCGACTTCTCGTCAATATATATTATAAACATAAGATTATATGAATACATCACATTACATCATTCAATCGTGAATTTATGAACATACATATATATATATATATATATATGTGTATGTATATGTATATATATATGTATATGTATATATATAGTAGTATCATTATATATAATATATATATATATTTTTTATATATATATATATATATATATGTATGTATGTATGTATAAAACTCCTATTTCCAATGTAAAATGGAGGTTCCTACCCGACGTATGCGAACTGACTTCTACCTGTCTTTTCAAGAACCTGGGGAAAAAGGGGAATAGGGAGGGGATGAGCTACTGTATGCTCAGTGAGTGATTCTCAACTCCAAGAAAACAAAACTATCACATGCAATACTTTTAAGTAGTAATCACACACAACTTGATATTTACTATCACATAATAAAGATATAAGGCATCCCATATTCATCAATACCTTAATAATCTACAGAAATTCAAATGGTATCCCTTTCCTTCTGCTATTTAACGCGTAAGAGCTCTCAACTTCCATAACCTATGACTCTTGTAACTTAGCAGTGACAACCACTTGTAACACTTGCGTAACGCCATGTAATAGGCATACAGGACTCAATACCAAACTGCTTATGCTGAAATCTAGGTATTGAAAATAGTAGCTTGTTCCCTTTGCACATTAGCACTTTGACGTCAAGGAGTTTAGTTAGGGTTATCAACTGGAGTCCTTTTTGTAAGAAAATGGAATTAATTCACAGACAGGCAAGGACCTTAATTTGGACAACATTAAGCATTTATACAAGAAGCAATCCCTTCACAAGGAAGTCATTGACTTTCTACATAAGTGATGTGGATTTTATGTTTTATTTAAAAACCCTTTTTACTTACAAGTGCACAAGGTTAATTGTAGACAAGCAAGTATAGGGGTGTCAATCCTACGAGAAACAATAGCAATTTCTAATTCAACTTTTCCAATTATAAAGAATAGTTCGAATGAGGAGTTTAATTATCGATATAAATTAAATGAGCAAAAAGAAGAGTAAAAGTGTCAAGTAGAGAGAATTCAGATGAGAGAATGTTCTAGAATTTCGGATTTCACCTTTGATACAAATATTCAATTGCTAATTCAAATGGGAATTTGATTTGTCTCTTGTACAACCTAAGCTACAAGCATGAAATCATGAATTGAAAAGATGAATTATAATTATCAAATAAAATCATTTATCTATTGGTTTAGCATGAATTATTCTTTTAGATATAACTCATCTAATTTCTAGCATAAATTATTCAATTTTAACAGTTATAATTTTAAGTCTATTTGCATAATATCATATTAGCCTACAAGGTCTAATATTCATTTAAGATAGCAAATTAAAATATTGTAATCAACATGATTAAACAATAGTATTAGAATGCATAAGTAGGTTAAGATCAAGTTTACACTCAAAATTATATAATCAAAGAGACAAAAATTACCCCAAAAGAAATTAGCAAAAATAATATTATTATTAAGGATCCATCCTAATCCTAGAAATGAGTAGTTTAGCCGACCATAGTTAGTGAAAACACCATGATAATTGATATATTTCACTACCTATGACCACACTTTTGTACTCAATTACAAACTAACGAAGTAAACACTCTCAACTTTGACTCACAAATGAGATGAGAAGAAAAGAGAAGAGAAAAATAGCCAACAAAGCTTATTTTCTTACAAACTGCTCAACCCAAATGATTTTGTCTCATAAAATACTCTCTACTCTAAGAAAAATAGAAGATAGACGATGAGAATGAGAAGATCCTTGGGTGAGTGAGTGGATGAATGAATGAGTGAATGGATGCTCCAACCCATGGCTGCTTTTTATGGTGAAAAATCAATCTCTCTTGATGCCCAAAAATTAACGAAAATTAATTTCAATTACTATTTTGGCTATTATGAAGCATAAGAAAAGCCTAGTCTTTAGCTAACAATTAATCAACATTAATTAGCTTTGACTAGGTAAAAATTAGCTCATGTGAAAAATTTAAGCTCTTGTTGAAGAGAGAAGGAATGGGTGACTGATTGGGTACTGGGCAGCATAGATGGGTCGCAGAAGAGCTGGCCCAAACGGAGGAAAAGGGAAAATGAGAAGCTGGAGTCGGCTGGGCTGCATCAAGTAGGCCCGCGTGAGAATGGAAGAGAGGGCCAGGGGAGGCAATGGGGTCTAGAGATAAGCTGGGCCAGGCGAAGACACCACATACTGGGCCTCGGATTAGCCCACAAAGGAAGAAGAGAAGCCTGGCAAGCTAGCTGAGGAAGGAGAGGCGTGCTGGGCGCCTGATAGGCCATGGACAGGCCCATGCAGGCAAAACAGAAGGTAAATAGGATGAGAGGAATGGAGAGGTGCTGACTGGGGTGAAGGGCCATGAACAAGGCCTATGCTACTGGGACTTTTTTTTCTTTTGGTTTTGGACTCTAGGCATTGCACGCATGTTGGAGATTTAAATCGACTTGATCAACTTCGTACCTAAATTCTTTTATTTTATTTTTACCTGAAAATCACATAAATTATCCATTATTCCCTCATGAAATATATTTCAAAGATGTAAAAGTAGGTAAAATAAAGAGTAAAAATTCATATAAAATATGAATTATCAATAAGGCTTTATAAATGACACGTGTATATTTCCAAACATTTGCGCTGGCATAATCCTCAAACGAGGAGTTATCAACCCATAATGAGTAAGAAAGCATTTTCTGAGCATCAGATTCACATGTTACTGCTCTCTCTTCAAGTCAGTTTCATAAGCCTTTACTTGATTTGTCTTTCTGTTTTGATTTAACAATATAACAAAGAATGACAACCTTTTCTCCATCAATTTTCCCTCAAAACAATTCTCATTTTAAATTCTATAATACTTATGATATCCCATAGACCTCTCATAGTCAGTGAGCATTTATCCTTGTAAGGATCTTCTAGGGTTTCCACTTTTGGGTCTATTCCATAGGAATTAGGGTTCCCGCATACGAGGTCTGTTCTGTGAACTTGTGTTCTAGTCTCGTCTGGGTCCTCTAGGGTTCCCACTTCTGGGTCTGCTCTGTAGGACTCACTAGCACTGTCATCTTAACCCAAAACATTTCAGATGCATCTCACTTTAAACAATTTTATATCAAATTTCCCATTGAATCATGACAATGGTATTTCCATTCTCAAGAAGGCTAAAATTCTTTAATAATGTCAATTGACTTTTGAAAAGCATATAATCACTCATTTTAAGAAAGCATGCTTGTAAACGAGTTAATGGCCAAGTACATATTCACATTTTAAAGGAAGTGACATCAAAACTCATTTTAAGAACTACTAGTTTGCAACTTGCTCACAATTTGTTTCACTTAAAATTACTTTGTCAAACAAATGATCTAATAGTCATTACTAACCACAAAACTCAGGGAACTTGTCCTATCAAGCAATTCTCATACACACTTGTCAATGCACACTTTAAGCACATTGTAAACATATTTATTCATAATTCACCTTGCTTTCGAATTTAGTGGTTCATTTAAGCAATTTCTAGTAGCAATCAAGGGATGATTAAACACTCAAGTCACTTGTCAAAGTAATCGAGACATTGCTTTGGTCATGGCAATATACAAGGGGCCCTTAAGCTAATTACTTGAGGAATTTAAACATTCAAAAATCTTAATGCAAGATCGTTGGGCATGATTTAAGCAGATCAAGTAAGGTTCAACTAAACAAACACTTAGTTCACAAACCATTTAGTATGAGACCTTAAACATACAGGCAATCTTGAACAGCTATGCTTATAATAGTGTAGCACAGAACCTAGCCCATAACATATACACTTAGCACACATAGTATACAAGCTATCAAAAATGAAGGCACACTTCTAAATGCATCAAAAGCCAAATAGCTTCCAGTTTCACATAAAGGAATTCTAAATCAATTCAGAATTAAACAATTATGACATAATCACTTGTAGTTTCACTTAAAGGCATTTAGTGCCTTGAAATTGTAAATCAATCGCTTGCTTTCATATATTAAATTCATTCTAATTTGTATGAAATGAAGGGTTTAAACAAGCTCGTACCCGTAAAGTCATACATTACACCTCATTCTCAAGTTCCTATCTTAATAGTTTGATTCGCAGGATAATTCAACTGAACCACTTTGCAGCCTAAACGTGGTCTCTAATCTAGGTGCTACAACATCTAAAACATGGAATAAATGAACAAGCAAGTGACATTCATCTAGGATATATCTAAATAGTTAAATCGCCACACAGTTCATGAATTTGGTTCACCATCAAACCCGAGTCGTAAGCCATTCAACTAATTCCCCACACTTTTTAATTCACACCAAAGCCACGAGACATGCTTGCATCGACATTTGACTATGATAATGTATCCAATGATTAACACACTACTACAAATTCTATTGGTCAGCAAAATTGACACGACATCACAATTTATTGATTTTTATGCAACACGAGCTCCCTCTTCATGGCATCTTCCGTAAAAGTCCTTAAAATCAACCCAATTTCATCTCCAAATCATTCCAATTAGCCATATAATCTATTTATGTCCCCCTCCTAATTCTGATATAATCAGAGTTATCCCTAAAACCAAACCAACTTACTAAACGAATCATCATCAAATCAATTTTATTAACGAACCACATTCAACCAACAAAATGAACGAATCACAAACAATAGTCCAATTATTAGACTGTAAAATCTTGCAAGATTATTAGTGGATTAGGAAATTAAGAACACCTACCTCGACTCCAAGCGAAGGGACCCAATCTAGGGTTTGGCTTGGGTTGGCCCGGCATAGTTCAGTTCACTATTTTCTCCATACGTGCTACTTGCTGCTCCACCTCCTAACCACCACCGTCATATGGCGACAATAGCTGCCAAGATGCTAAAACGGCCACCAACCTTTGTGGCTCTAATTGCTCACAACCTCTCTTTTGCACTACTTGCGCACGAGTCGGTGGCACCCCACGCTACTCGTTGTTGCTAGGTGACCTATCGGCGCCTCTACCACCTCTCCTTCCTCTTTCTCTGCTCACCTTCCTTGCTTTCTTCCCTCTCTCTTCCTCTCTTTGGGTCTGCTGGGGGTTCACAAGAATGGGGCAGAACCCCTCCCTTAGCTTCTGTTTTTCCTGAAGAAAGGGGCCCAACCCCTTTTGTTCTTTTTCTGGGTGTGACCAATTAGACTTAAGCTGAATTTGAGTCTAAATGGACTAAGATCACTTCGCTAATATCGTATGATCACCTCGGTCTAATTTTAATAAACTCACGAATTTTACGAAAGTACAAACTAAATTGAGAAGTTCCAAAAACTAATCCACATAAATTAATACTCTCAATTAATATGTAAATATTAGCCTAATATAGCTTATAATAATCATACTTACTAGAAGCATTGATTTCAGTAATTAATTACATTCTAAATTCTTCGGTTATTATAGAGATATAGGAAAATTCTTCGTAGGAGTTTTTCAAGCCTAAGAGTCAGAGCTCTTGGTAGGTCTATTGAAAAGACAATTGGATTGGTTATATTTATACTTCATCATTTGAACCCAAGGGTTGTTGGGTTGACCACAGACTTTTCATGTTAGTTTGTAATAAGATTGAAGTGCAGTATTGACAGGTGTTATGTTATAAACCAAGCCCCCCTTGTGACATAGGAGTACAAATTTTATCCCATGCTATCATACGTATCCCTTTCAGTGAAATGTTTGTTTCCTAAAAAAATCTCTATTGGTTTTGTCAAGCTTTTTGGCAAATTTGTTTGGGCATGGGGAAACATTGCATATTATGCACAAGTAGCGATTCTAAATTTGATTAAATAAGAATCGACTGCCTTGGACACAGTATTGGCTTTCCAAGAACTAGATTTTTGCTTTGCCTACTCAATAATTGTTTTGAAAACAAGTAATTTTTTAAAACAAGAAATTATTGAGGATCCTAGATACTTACCTAAAAAGTCTTTAGCTAGAATATTAAAAATTCCTTTGGCTATATTAACATTGTTATGTGATGTATTAGGGGAGAAAACCTAGGATGATTTTTGCAAATTGATTAATTGCCCTGAATAGGCATAGAAATCATCGAGAACTTTTTTTAGCACTAAGATAAGTTTGAAGCTTCCCTTTGCAACAGGGTTATCATTAGCGAAACGAAAACATGGAATCTAGGAAGCATGCAAACATATTGTGATCCCCATCCCATTTTTTCTTATCACTACTGCTATTGACTAGCATTGAAGTTAGGGCCTCCCAAAAAATCAAGAACAAGTGAGGTGACAGTGGATCTCCTTGATGAAGACCACCAATTAGTTAGACGAAGCGACAGGGTTGATCATTAATAAGAATCATATAAGACGTCGGTGATATACACCGCCTTATCCATTCAATCCATTTTGAGGAAAACTAAGCTAGATATTTCCATGGATAAGAAAATCTCATTCAACAATATCGTAAGCTTTTTTCATGTCAAGCTTCAGTGTAACCCGAGCGATCTGACTTTTAGTATTTCTGAATGTGTTGATGATTTTATAAGTTATTAGAATATTATCATGAATTTGTCTACCTAGAACAAACACTTAGGCTCCATTTGAACCTTGGGAAATTTGATAGAAAGAAAAAAAAATTGTAAAAGTAACTTTTTTCCTTATGTTTGGCTTTAGAGAAAATCACAAAGAAAAAAAATATGAAGGAAACTTAGGTGGAAAAATTGCTAGAAACAAGTGATACAAATTTCCTCATAAAATTGCCAGGAAAGTTTGGGAAAAGTTCTGAAGAATTCTTGACCTCCTTCAACCTCACATTGCTTAGATGATATCCGCATGATTCAAGTAATTCATCAACATTTCAATTTTTGATCCAAATTGTAATGCTCTAAAATGCACATGTTTTACTGTTTGCATTCTCCTCATTAAATTCCTGAATTACGACTAATAAACTCAATGATAGGAACGTTACTAATGTCCGAAAGGACAAGGCCTGAAGTATGTATACTAGAAAAAACATAATTAGGCATAGGTTCAATCATACACTTTCACACATTATCAAACCATATACAATCAACTGTTAACCACATATGATTTATATACCACAGTAAAACAATTCACCATATAATCTACGCCTCCATCCACTGAAGATTTCAAAATACAGCTCCAAAATATGCATGTAGTATATCATTGTTGATCCCTCCAGATTCCCTTGCTTAACTTATTCTCTGCAGCTAGCTTGCTAGCATGAGGGGGATTTATTGAGAATTTGCTTAAAACAAAACATGAAATACATTTCGAACTGTGAGCCGAACCTCCGAAAGCTCATATAACCTTAACTTGGCCCGACAGACACCGATCTGGTGTCATTACTCTCCCCACTTCTCAAATTTCATTCTCATGCTCATTTAACTTGGTTTTCCAACCTAAGTAAGCTTCTATACATAATATAAATTGTTAACTCACTAAACTTTGTAATTTCTTTGCAATATCCATAATTGTATAGAAACTCCTAATAATATTTTCAAATGTCATGATATCTTTCTTCCCTCATATTATCGTTTGAAGGTCTACTTTAGAAAATCCATATCTTTTACCCCTGACCTCCAATTGAGCTATAGAACCCTCCAATATGAAAATCTTAAGAAGTTCCGCAATACTTTTATTCACAGCACAAAACATGACTCTCACAATAAGGTTCCTAAAATTGGGTTAGAGCACAACTGTGCACACCTTCAGTCTACCCTACGTAGTCTTAGTAAAACGGCTATAGTTGTTTTCGCAAAACTCAGATTAAAGTAATTCTAGAGATCATTGAAAGATAACTCATCGCACTATTGTTCTACCAAAAATCATAGTTTTTCGATACGCCAAATAGTACCAGTTTCGTCGCAAAGAGACCTTTATTTCTAGTCTGTTCACAGCCCTATTGTCCAAGTTTTCAATCTTTTTTTTGCATAACTCCCCTCTAAAATCACTAAACAATGGTTTGTTCCGATAATCACCTTACAAAGGCATGTTACTCAAATTAACTCCACAATCATCTTCATCAATTTTTCAATTTTTCTCTTTACAAAAACATTTAAAACACATCCATAGTTTCACTTACTTGCATAATGTACAAAATAGCCTCTGTTGGTCCCTTTTGGGATTTTTCTTAATCCACTAAATTTGACAAAACTCATGTAACATCATTCTTTTAAGTTTATAACATATCCAATCTCCAAATTTTACGTAATTCAATCCAAATACACACAGGATTCAAAAATAAAATTAAATCATGTATAATCATGAAACCCTCGATTATGCAACATTCAAGCTTCCATCCAGATCACCATAAATGGATTTAATACGATCACCAACAACTTTAAATTCATTTTTCATGCCAAAGATTACAACATTAAATCAAAGAACTCAAAGTTCATCTTGTTCACATCAAGCTTGCATGATCATGTATGATCTCAATTCTTACATACTTCCAAAACTTAACCAACCATAATAAAACATCAACTAGCATTTTCTTTTTTTTTATCAATATATCATGATCCATAGAAACCAACATTAAACAAGATAAGCGTTAGGGATTACCTCAATTGTAGGTTTAAAAGAAGAGTTGGAGGTGGAGTTTGTTGTTGTGGGAGTTAAGGGGGTGGCTGCTAGTGGCTGGGGTGGTGGCTGACCGGCGGTTGGTGGCTGGGAGGGGTGGCAGCAGCCAGAACACAGGAGCAGTAGTGCTGGCCAGGTCTGGCTATGAAGGTGAAGGAAAGAGAAGGAGAAGAGGAAGAAGAAAAATGGGATTTGGCTTTTGCTTGATATTTGTTTGATTTATCAAGATACTTGGCTGATTTTATGTGGCCATAAAGTAGCTTTTGCCAATTGAAATTTAGCACATATAAGGGTGATTTTAATTTAATTACACCAAAAATTTCGGGCCACCATGGAGCCCAAAATGAATTGGATCGTAATTTGAGTCCAAATGAATTGGGCCAAACTTGATGAATTTGGGCCCAAATATTTGGATGGTTAAAAAGTAAATTTTTGTGACATTATGAATAATAATTTATCGCTCAATCATATTTACCGCGGCCTACTATCGATTCACCTGAAACTATTACGGTAAATAAAACTCGAATTGCAAAGTGGAATTCAAAATGAATTCTCCTAACCAGGATGATTAAATAAAATAAATAAATATAAAAAATTAATAACACGAGTTAATTAGGTAAACAAACATGATTTAGGGTTAGGCTATTACACAAATTCTTGTATTTTTTCCTTGATCCCAACAAGAGAGGGAAAAAAAACTCACTTTCTCCTTTGTTTTTTTTCCTTCACATTTTTTTCCTTCAATTTTTTTTTTCCCACCAAATTTTTTAGGCTCCGTTTGGTCCTTAGAAAATTTGGTGGAAAGAAAAGTTGAACGAAAAAAAATGAGAAGGAAAAAAAGTAGGAGAAAATAAGTTTTTTTTTCTCTTATTTGGATTGAGGAAAAAAAATACAAGAATTTGGATGAGAAATTTGAATATTGATGAGTTACTTGAATCATATTGATATCATCCAAACAATGTGAGGTTGGAGGAGGTTGGATATTTTCCTCAAACTTTCCTCACAATTTTATGAGGAAAATTTTAACACTTGTTTCTAACAATTTTTCCACCTAGCTTTCCTTATATTTTTTTCTCTGTGATTTTCTCTAAACTAAACACAAGAAAAAAAGTAACTTTATCAAAGTTTTTTCTTTACACCAAATTTTCTAAGGTCCAAACGGAACCTTAAGGACCAAATGGAGCCTTGTTAAAGGAGGCTAATAATACTTTCCAGAAAAGGTCTTAGTCAGTTGGCTAAGCACTAGGATAGAAATTTTGTTCCAAAGACTAATTGGTCTAAAATGGCCGGTAAGATAAGGGTCATTAATCAGAATAAGAGCTATAAATATATGACTGAATTCCCTTAAAAATTGTTCCACAACGGAAAAATTGTTTAACTACTCCGCAAATATCAGGCCCAACGGTATCCCAATATGTTTTGCAAAAACAAGCACAAAATCATCGGGTCTAGGTGCCTTGAGAGGTTCCATTAGGAACATTCCTTGTTTAATTTCCTCATTTTCAAAGGGTTCTATTAAAGCTTTGCCTTAATCATTTGTGAATTTCTTATGAAATTGAACATTGATCACATCATCATGATGCTAAGAGGAAAATCTATTTTTGAAATTTTGAATAAATTTCTCCTGAATTGTTGTTTGATTATCAATCCAAACTCTTGATCGATCTTGAATCCTCACTATGGTCTTTTGCCTTTTTCTAGACTTAAGAGTTCTGGTGAAAGAATTTACACTTTCTATCATGTCCTGTCAATGACTTGTTGCTATGGTATTTTCCCCAGTAGCATTGGTGGAAAAGCAACTATCTTTCTCGTTGTCTAATCATTCCTTCATGCCACTGATTGAATTTTTGTAGCTATCTTATTATGAGGCGTTGCTCAATATAATGTAGCTTATTAGAATTCAAAGCCATTTTTCCATTGGAGTTGTAGAATGTTGATTTATTCCACTCTTTGAATGCTGCTTTAGCTCTTTTCAGTTAGCTAGCTACTTTAACCGTGGAAATACCAATAAGATGCTCCCATTTTTAGCGACAATATTTTGAACTGACGGCTAGTTAACCCGATATTGTTGAAATTTGAGGGTTCCATTCTTCTGATAAAGATTTGTTGGATCAGTGTCCAAAAGTACGACACAATGGTGAGAAAGCATCAGGACCATGAAGGACTTGTGCTTTTGGAAACCTAGATAGCCACTCTTTCCATGCTATTGCATGATTAAACTTTCTGTGAAATGAGATTGCCTTAGATGTTCTTTTTACAAGTAAATTATCTCCCTAGCAGAGTAATGCAATCAACATCAATTGTTCTTAAGAATTGAGATAATCTAAGCGGGTTTTTCACTATTAATGGAGTCCCCCCCCCCCCCCCCGGGGCCAATTTTCACCTGGGTGGAGCAAATCGTTACAATCTCCAATGATACACCAAGGCAAATAATAAATAGCATGCATAAGAGGGACGTTATCACAAAAAGCTTGTTTTCTCTCTTTTTTGTACTGGACCATAAGTCTCAAGCTTATTGTGTTTGTCTTTAACGTAGAGGTGAATCGGTTTCGGCTGAAGTGTAAATCAAAATATTGGTTGGGGACCATAGGCCCTAATCTATGTACCTCCTGCATGATTAACAGGATGGACTACTTCATAATTATCAAAACCCAATTTGGGTATTAATTTGACTGGCATTGTACTCATTGACCATGTTCAATTAAAAATGCTATATTGGATCTATATGTCTTCTTGATGTAATTGAATTCTGCTATGATTTTTTCTCTTTTGATATATTGGACATTCCAACTTAAAATTTTCATATAATTGCTAATATTTATAAGTACCTACTATATATGCTTGTCTATCCGCAAATGGGTTGATCGGGTTACAAGCCTCGGGATTATTGCTTTTATGAATTCCATAATTATATGTGTGTGTGTATATATATATATATATAGACACACACACACACACACACACACACACATATATATATATGCATGTATATTTGTACATATATATGTATGTATATATATATATATATATTATATATATATATATAATATATATAATATATATATATATGTGTGGTGTGTGTGTATATGTGTGTGTGTGTGTGTGGTGTCTATATATATATATATATATATATATATATATATATATATATATATATATGTAAGCAAACTTATCAACAATAAATAGCACAGATGGTCAATAAAATTTGCTGTCCCCATTGGATTAGGACGATAAAAGGGCCTTAGAGGTAACAATTGACATTGTACCTTCTTTCACGTATAAAACAATCAGACAATACTGCTGAATCATGAATCCATCTGAATACAAGTTCAATACAATCACAATTGTCGGTGAATAATTGCAAATGAACAAATAAGATTGATAAAAGAAAGATCATTATAAATTTGATAAGCATTTGTAAAGCCGACTCTAACTACAACTTGGCACAAATTCCAATATGCTATGAGTACATGCCAGGATCTTTGACCATATTTGCTTTTATAAATTTCCTCATGATCCCTGACTATGTTGCCATGGTGCCGGAGAGGTATGATGTCAACAGGGTTATCACCTCGCAATGAAACATTGGAGCAAGTACAAGAGCAGGCAACTTGAATCAAATAAATCACATTAATAATCAAATGCTGAAGAAAAAATTCACCTAAGAGAAGCAATTCAGTACGATGCGGAACAAGGCTATTATTGGGCTATTATTTACTACTAAGCAAGCCAAGATGACATACAGCTTCCTTTCCTAAGTGCAGAATTACGTTGAAACTGTACTTTCTCACTTTAGCCAAGAAATAAAACAATATCACTAGCCCAAACCCCCACGCAATTCCATGATTAAGAGCCATTGACTTTGATTCTAGTTTTGATCGTAATAATCATGAGATTCTTGACAATAATGGTCGAAACCAGCACAAAATTTAACTTAGGTGCCCAAACATAGAGAAGCTGAAATTACTTGCAAAGGAACCATATATCCCCAAACAATAAACTAATCTCCAAAGGGTCATTAAAAAACCATAGCTAATAATGAAGACTTGGGTAACTAAAACTTGAAATTATCAGTGGCACATGTGGAATCACATGAGTCTGAATACTCGAAATGGAGGAACTTGATGCTCCATCATGATTAGACATAGCATAATGGAGATATAGAGACATAAAAGAGTACAAATACGACTACAACTACAAAGACCAGACAAAGCGGAGAATGCCATAGCAAATGTGATACCAGAACAAATCATGGCAGATTAAGTAAAGCATACCCTGTAAAAAAGGACCCGTAAAGAGAAAGCGAGAAGATATAGGACATACCTAGTCAGGCCAAATAGCAGCATAAAGTAACCTCACTTCACCCGAAAATCGATAATATAGGACGGGTTATGGGTCCTATCCAGAAAGAAATTAGCCGGAGCACTCCAATCACGGATTTGGTAGACTTGTCTATGTAGGAAAATAGGTCTAAATCAATGGCAAGGGCATAGGAACCGAAGCTGTGCTGGGGAAGCACCACTGCCTTGAAAGCGATTTGGGCTCGACCTGGGTGCAAATTGAAAATAGTCGTTCGCACCCCAAAGTTTACACAGCTACCTTCCCAAACGCGTGCACACGCGGCCACAAGCTTGGAATACGCAAGACTACAATTGCCCAGAACAGAGAAGCGAATAGTAAAAAGTAGAGAAGGAGAGGAGAGGAGAGGAGAGGCGAGGCTTGGTGTGATGTAAAGTGCACGGGAGTAGGCTATTTATGTTATAGAATGGAGCTCCTGGAGGCGAGAAAAAGAAGGAACATATATGGTGCAGAGCGAATTCCTGGCTAAAAAACAAGGTCACCATTCTTGCTGCTAAAAACTAGGGCTACTAGACATTAAGGAGAAAAAATGAGAGAGAAATCTGCAGCCAAAGGATAAAAATATTAAAAGAATTATTCTCCAAAAAATTAGCAGATGAGGCTCATAGCCGACACCCGCACCAGCGCTCGGCCCGTCGGCCAACCCAGCTTGGACTGGATCGGCCGAGCCAGCGGCGCACTCACGCATATGTGTTGTTTACCCTTGCCCCACAACCCCACTAAAACCAAGCCCAATGTTATTCAACAAGCCAAAAGAATGAAGGCAAAGCTAAACTCCACTCCAACTCCCAAAGCCACCTATCTGGGACAAAAGGGGATAGGAAAAGCAAGGCGCTAGTGAATGTCATTACACACAACAATCTCCCACTAATGGCATACATACTAGCCAAAAGAAGATCGGGGAAAAGGAAGGATTAGACATTCAAGCATCAATATCTTTTGATCGAATTGACACATAGTCAAGTACGTGCGGCAACATCCGTGTCTATTGAGTGAATGAATCTTGAACTTGATAGACTCTGATTGAGACCCCCATAACACATATCAACCCTTATGGACACTGCTTTTTTCGCAATAACTAACTAGTGCCTTTTAGGGCCATGCGCACATCTTGGGTCTCATAAGTGCTCTACAGAGACACCCTTTAATCTCTCACAGAAGGCGGCCTAACCTTCACACTTACGTAGGTAATTCTATCAAGTCCATCTCAACATGGACCACCATAACCATGGCTATGGAATCATTAAGAGCACAATGTTGCCCAACCTCACATGTATCAAGCGACGAATCTATCAAGTGCATCTCAATAGCACCACCCCAGCAGGCTACGGATTCATTAGGAGCATAAGAGCTCAACCTCTCATAAACACTACCTCTCGTCATAGGGATATGAATGCAATGCATATTGAGGGTAATATGGCTTCGTTTGACCACAAAAGGGTATCCACCACACTATCTCAATTCATGGGCTTCAGTCCTATCCCTCTTGACATATCAGGAACAACTCACCTGGTCAATCCCTTAGTCAATGGATCCGCTAGATTTTTCTTGGATCTCACATATTCCAATGAAATAATGTCGTGTTTTAGTAGCTGTTTTACCGCACTATGTCTGAGTCTCTTCTTTCCATTATACACACTAACTTGTGCAACTCTGATTGCTACCTGTGAGTCACAGTGGAGGAAAATAGTTGTAGGCTACCTTCCCCACAGTGGCATATCTGCTAGGAGACCTTCCAGCCATTCATTTTCTAATGTGCCAACTCAAGAGCAGTAAATTTAGCTTCTGTAGGGGATCCAGCTATACAGATCTGCTTGGCAGACTTCGCGAGATAACTCCTCCACCTAAGGTAAATACATAATCACTAGTAGAACTAATGTCATCGTTATCAAAGACCTAGTTTACATCACAAAATTCTTCTAACACAGCAAGAAATTTACTAAAATGCAAACACCAGTCCATAGTACCTCTCAAATACTTAAGCAAACGAAATAATATATCTCAATGTTGTTTTCTAGGGTTATCAGTATAAGGGTTGATATGTGCACTGCTGTCCTACCAAATTTTTTATATCACTGTTTAGGGGCTTGTTTGAGGCCCTAAAGAGATTTCCTAAGCTTACATACTTAATTCTCCTGTCCAGGAATTGTACAATCCTCAGGTTGAATTATATAAATCTCTTTATGTCACCATTAAGGAATGTTATCTTCACATCTATCTGATGCATTACAAGACCATGGATGGCAGCTAAGGCGACTAGAATTTTAATTGTGGCTATCTTAGTCACAGAAGAATATGTGTCGAAGTGATCAAGCCCCTTTTTCTAGGTAAATCCCCTTATCACCAATCTGACTTTATATTTATTAATAGAATCATCAGGTCTTAACTTCTTTTTGAAGATCTATTTACTACTAATGGGTTTACAACCTTTAGGTAGTTCAATCAACTCCTAATTTTGATTAGATATTACAGAATCTCGTTCACTTTTAATGCTTTTTTCCATAAACTAACATCTGTGGATCTCGTAGCTGCGACATAAGTGTTTGGATCTTCTTCGATGAAGAAAGCAGATACTAGTCCATCAGACAAGAAATTAACATCAAAGGCTTCAATCAAAAAATTAGTGAGAAATTCATGACCAAAATTAGTTTCAACTCTAGGTTTCTTATTCCTCCTAGGTTCATCAAATAAGATTCTAACAATAGAACCATAAGCAGACAAAGGCACATTGCCATGCATAGGTTTGGTTTCATGCACCGTAGTAGAATGAGTCGTTTTCAAAGGAAATACATGCTTAAAAAATTCTGTACCCCTAGACTCACTAATAGAGAAGTCATTCAATGACATAAATCTATATGCAGCACTATTTTAGGCATAACCAATAAATACATAATTGAAGGTTTTAGGACCTATGTTTTTCCATTTGAAATCAGGTTGGGAAACTTTAGCCAAACACACCCATACCCTTAAAAAACTCAAATTACGAGAATAGCCTTTCCGTAGTTCATAAGGGGTTCAGTCTAACTTCTTATGGGGTACTCTACTAAGAATATAGCAAGCATATAAAACAGCTTTCTCCCCACATATTATCAGGAAGTTCCGAACTCAAAAGCATGGCATTCATCACTTCTTTAAGAGTTCTATTTTTCCGTTCGGCTATCCCATTTTGTTGGGGAATATGTGGTGCAGTAATCTCATGCATTATATCATTTTTCTCACAAAAGGTTGTCAAAGAGTTAGTCTCATATTCTCCACCCCTATTGGCTCTAAGCCTCTTAATCTTTTGGTCAAGTTGATTTTCTACCTCTGCTTTGTATTTTAAAAACATTTCCTGAACATCATTTTTGCACCTAAGGAGGTCAACTTTGGTATATCCAGAGTCATCTACAAAGATGATATAATAACTTTTTCCTCCTTTATTGGCTGTGTTTTTTAAGTCAGGTAACTCTGAATGTACTAGCTCTAGCAATGTTGTTTGTCTGCTAGTAACCGACTTAAAGAGCTTTTAGGCATATTTTATTCTACGTACATAGAGCATTTGGTGAAATTGTCAACATTCACAGCATATATAAGTTTCATATGTTTAAGTCATTTAATGCATGTAAAACTAACCTAGCCTAGCCTATCATGCCACATATCAATAGACTCAGCAATATAAGTAGAACTAGAAGCATGAACATTCATGGTCTCAGAACCAAGATTAAGTACAAACAAACTTCCATTCATGTATCCCTTCTTCACAAAGAACCCATTATGACCAATAACAACTTTGTCATCTCCAACAATAGTTTTTAATCTAGGTTTGTTGACAAGTATACCCGAAACTAAGTTTCTACGAAGGGAAGGCACATACAGCACATTGCTTAAGGATAGTATTTGCCAGAAGTAAATTTGAGAAGAATATTCCCTTTACCCATAACTCTAGCAGTCGTAGAGCTTCCCATGTAGACATATTCACCCTCTGTCACATCTTTAAAGTTCTACATGAGCTCTTTGTTGGCGTAGAAGTGCCTTGAAGGTCCAATATTGTAGATCCATTAAGCATTGTTTGCCACTAGATTTGCCTCTTTAAGCACTACATAGATGACTTTTGTGTCTTCAACAAGGTTGACCTCGGCTATAGGCTTTTGGTTTAGCGGTGACTGCCCTTTGCATAGTGGACTTTGGTATGCTTTGTGCCTTGTGTCACGGGCCGCATTTCCGAAGAATTCTAGAATGTTTCGGAATCTTCCGGAATGGTCTGGAACCTTTTGGAATGCGTTAGAATGTTCTAAAGTGTTCTAGAACCTTCCGAATACTCTAGAGTCTTCTAAAATCTTCTGGAGAACTCTAGATGCTTCTAGACTGTTCTAGAAGCTTTTAGAGCATCCAGGACCTTGTGGAAGGTTATACTAGAACCTTCTAGGTTATACTAGAACATTCTAGACTATACTCTATAATGTTCCACACTATTCCACATGTAAGATATCTGTGTAAAATATTCTGGAAGAGTAATAATAGCCGTAGGATTAAGAAGATCTCCACCATCCATTGAGGAGGTGGATTTGTATATATACCCCTAAGGAGGCTTATTTGGAACCAAGCCGTTGAAAGCATTCCAAGTACAATACAAGAGCATTCTCCCAAACTCTTTCTCTCTCTACTTTCTCTCTCTAAGTTCCCTTAGAGTGTGAGTGTGCTTACTTAGCTTCTTAAAATCTAAGTCAAGCATCCTTAAGGCTTACTAGCAAAGAAAGCAAGAGCTCTAAGCAAAGTTTGCTAGACTACACGGGTTTAAGTTTGAATGAATTATCAACCCATGACACCTGGCTTGCCGCAGACATAGCACAACCCCTTTGATTTCCGGATCTTATCTTTCAGGCGATTAGCTTCTTCTGTTCTCCTGCAGCTGATTAGTCCTTGGAGAGCCAAATCTTTCGTCTTATGGTTCAGCTGGTTCCTATAGTCACTGGTGGAA
This sequence comes from Carnegiea gigantea, assembly GCA_029747015.1. Taxonomy (NCBI): domain Eukaryota; kingdom Viridiplantae; phylum Streptophyta; class Magnoliopsida; order Caryophyllales; family Cactaceae; genus Carnegiea; species Carnegiea gigantea. Next base: position 189,906 of record JAKOGI010000865.1, on the reverse strand, counting down.
ATTTCTTGATCAGCATAATAGCCTGCAGAATCTCACATATATTCATGTTCTCACTTAGAACTTTTGCACATAGGTTCTCATAATCATGAACCTGTTCCATGATTGGCTTATCATCAGTAATTTGAAAGCGCAACCATTCACCGACCACATATTTCTTCTTTCCAATGTCATCAGCTCCATACTTAACCTCCAATCTCTCCCAAATGACCTTCACAGATTTGAAGGTGACAAACAAATCAAGCACGGAGTTAGTATAGATGCCCCTGACCATTTTGTTGTCATTCTCGAATTTTTCTAAGGAAGCCTCATTAACAGTCTTGCTTTTATCTTTGACTGCTCCATCAAGGGATGTAGCAGCGGTTTCAGATGCATTGTTCTCTTCAGGTAGATCAGAGAACAACACATACTCTACTTCTAACTGTTAAAAAAAAATTGGAAGCTTTTGGGACCAATGTTTGTAGTTGATTCCGTCCAGAGGTTTGAGTTTTGAGAGATCTGGGAGAGTCTCGCTAATAGCGAGAGCCATTGATTTGTGTATGACAGAAAAATTGCGTCCAAAATATTATAGGAAAATAGGTCTAAATCAATGCCAAGGGAATGAGAACCGGAGCTGTGGCATGGGAGTACCACTACCTTGAAAGTGATTTGGGCTCAACCTTGGTGCAAATCGAAAACAGTCAGACGCAGCTAGCTTGTGGAACGCATGCACTCAGGGCCACAAGGTTCGACTACGCAAGACTACAATTGCCCAGAATAGAGCAGAGAATAATAGAAACTAGAGAAGGAGAGGAGATGAGAGGAGAAGTTTGGTGTGATTTGAAACTGCAAGAGAGTAGGCTATTCATGCTATAGAGTGGAGTTCTGGAGGCGAGGAAAAGAAGGAACATCTATAGTACAGTGTGAATTCCTAACTAAAAAACAAGGTCACCATTCTTGCCGCTAAAACCTAGGGCCACCAGACGTTAAGGAGAAAAAATCAGAGAGAAATCTGTAGCCAAAGGATAAAAATATTAAAAGAAATTTTTAGCATATGAGGTCCACAGCCCACGCTCGCACTTGCGCTCGACCGGCCGATCGACCCAACCCGGATTGGACCGGCGAGGGACCAGCGCGCATGTATGTATTGTTTAGCCTTACCCCACAACTCCACTAAAACAAAGCCCAATGTTATTAAACAGGCCCAAAGAAGGAAGGTTAAGATAAACCTCACTCCAACTCCCAAAGCCATCTATGTGGGAGAAAAAGAGGATGGGAAAAGTAAGGGGCTAGTGAATGCCATTACACACAACAACCACCCACTAATGTCATACATACTAGCCAAGAGAAGATCTGGGCAAATGAAGGATTAGACATTTAAGCATCAATATTTTTCGATTGAATTGATAGGTAGTGAAGTAGGGCAATAATCGTGTCTATCGAGTAAATGAATCTTGAACTTGATGGGCTCTGATTAAGACCCCCATAACACATATCAACCCTTATGGACACTGCGTATTCCGCGATAACTAACTAGAGCCTTTTAGGGCCATGTGCACACCTTGGGTCTCATAAGTGCTCTCGAAGGACACTCCCTTAATCTCTCACAGAAGGCGGCCTAACCTTCACACTTACGTAGGTAATTCTATCAAGTTCATCTCAACATAGACCACCATAACCATGGCTATGGAATCATTAAGAGCACAATGTTGCGAAAACTCATATGTATTAAGCGGTGAATCCATCAAGTACATCTCAGTAGCACCACCCCAGCGGGCTATGGATCCATTAGGAGCATAAGAGCTCAACCTCATATAAGCATTACGTCACGTCATAGGGTTGACAATGTAGTGTGTACTGAGGGTAATATAGCTTCGTTTGACCACAAAAGGGTATCCACCACACTAACTCAATTCATAGGCTTCAGTTCCATCCCCCTTGACGTATCTAGAATGACTCGCCTGGTCAATCCCTTAGTCAATGGATCCGTTAGATTTTTCCTTGATATCACGTATCCCAATGAAATAATGTTGTGTTTTAGTAACTGTTTTACCGCACTGTGTTTGATACGGATATGTCTCTTATTTCCATTATACACACTATTGTGTGCAACTTCGATTGCTGCCTGTGAGTCACAATAGAGGAAAACAGCTGTAGACTGCCTCCCCCACAGTAGCATATCTACTAGCAGACCTTTCAGCTATTCATCTTCTAAGGTGCCAACTCAAGTGCAATAAATTCAGCTTCCATGGTGGATCGAGCTATATAGATCTGCTTGGCAGACTTCCATGAGATAACTCATCCACCTAAGGTAAATACATAACCACTTGTAGAACTTACGTCATCGTTATTAGAGACCCAGTTTACTAAAATGCAAATACCTGTACATAATACCTCTTAAGTACTTAAGCAAACAAAATAATGCATCTCAATGCTCTTTACTAGGGTTATGAGTATAACAATTTAGTCGACTAACAGCACAAGCAATGTCAGATCGAGTATAGTTCATGAGGAACATCACAATCCCTATGATTTTAGCACACTCAATTTGGGAGATGCTAGGCCCTTTATTCTTTTTAAGATGCATGCTAAGGTCATAAGGAGTTCTCATTATAAGCACGTCAAAATAGTTAAATTTCTTCAACAGTTTCTCAATGTAATGAGACTAACACAAAGAAAAACCATCAGTAGTCTTTCTAATCTTAATCCTTAGGAGTCCATCAGCTTCACCCACGTCCTTCATTTTAAAATGAGAAGACACAATTTTTTAGTCTTATTAACAACATGTATATTTTTACCAAATATCAATATGTCATCTACATATGGACATATTATCACACAATCTGAACCTATCACCCTTAAATATACACAGGAATCAGAGGTGTTCACAACAAAGCCATTTTGTACTACTATGCTATCAAATTTTTCATACCATTGCTTAGAAGCTTACTTAAGGCCACAAAGAGATTTCCTAAACTTGCATACTTTATTCTCCTTTTCAGGAATTGTACAACTCTCAGGTTGAATCATATAAATCTCTTCCGATAGGTCACTATTACGAAACGTTGATTTCAGTTAGCTAAGGCGACTAGAATTCTAATGGTGGCTATCTTAGTCAGAGAAGAATATGTGTCGAACTGGTCAAGTCCCTTTTTCTAGCTAAATCCCCTCATCATCAATCTGGCTTTATATTTACTAATAGAACCATCAGGTCTTAACTTCTTTTTGAAGATCCATTTATTACTAATGGGTTTACAACCTTTAGGTAGTTCAACCAACTCCCAAGTTTGATTAGATACTATAGAATCTAATTCACTTTTAATGCTTCTTTCCAGAAACTAACATCCGTAGATCTCGTAGCCTCTTCATAGGTGTATGGATCTTCTTCGATGAAGAAAGCAGATACTAGTTCATCAGACAAGAAATTAACATCGAAATCTTCAATCATAAAATTAGTGAGGAAGTCAGGACCAAAATTAGTTTCAACTCTAGGTCACTTACTCCTCTTAAGTTCATCAACTGAGATTCTAACAACGAAACTGGAAGCTAACAAAGGCACATTGTCATGCACAGGTATGGTTTCATGCACAATAGTAGAATCACTCATTTTTAAAGGACATACATGCTTGAAAAATTCTACATTCCTCGACTCACCAATAGAGAAGTCATTCAATGACATAAATCTAGATGCAGCCCTATTTTGGACGTAACCAATTAGCACAGAATTGAAGGTTTTAGGACCTACGTTTTCCCGTTTGAAATCTGGTAGGGAAACTTTAGACAAACACGCCCTCATCCTTGAGAAACTCAAATTAAGAGCATAGTCTTTCCGTGGTTCATAAGGGGTTTGGTTTAATTTTTAATGGGGTACTCTATTAAGAATATAGAAAGTAGATAAAACAGCTTTCCCCCACATATTATGAGGAAGTTCCAAACTCAAAAGCATGACATTCATCATTTCTTTAAGAGGTCTATTTTTGCATTCGCCTATCCAATTTTGTTAGGGAATAGGAGGTGCACTAACCTCATGTATTATACCATTTTTCTCACAAAAGGCTGCCAAAGAGTTAGTCTTATATTCTCTACCACTATCGCCTCTAAGCCTCTTAATCTTTCGGTCCAGTTGATTTTCTATCTCAACTTTGTATTTCAAAAACATTTCCTCAGCCTTATTTTTGCACCTAAGGAGGTAAACTTTGGTATATATAGAGCGCTCATCTACAAAGATGATATATTACTTTTTTCCTCCTTTATTGGCTGTGTTTTTTAGTTAGGTAGGTCTGAATGTACTAGCTCTAGCAATGTTGTTTGTCTGTTAGTAACCGACTTAAAGAGCTTTTTGGCATATTTTACTTCTATGCACATAGAGCATTTGGTGAAATTATCAACATTCACAACAGATATAAATTTCATATGTTTGAGTCATTTCATGCATGTGAAATTAACATGACCTAGCCTACCATACCACAAATCAATAGACCCAGCAATATAAGCAGAACTAGAAACATGTACATTCATGGTCTCAGAAGCTAGATTAAGTACGACTAAACTTCCATTCAGGTATCCCTTCCTAACAAAGACCCCATTATGAGCGATAACAACTTTGTTATCCCCAACAATAGTTTTCAATCCAGCTTTGTTCACAAGTATGCTAGAAAAAAAGTTTCTCACAGCACATTGCTTAAGGAGAGTAACTTGCCAGAAGTAAATTTGAGAGGAATATTGCCTTTATCCACAGCTCTAGCAGTCGTAGAGTTTCCCATGTAGACGTATTACCCCTCTGTCACATCTTTAAAGTCCTACATAAGCTCTTTGTTGGCGCAGAAGTGCCTTGAAGCTCCAATATTGTAGATCAATTCAGCATTGTTTGCCATCAGATTTGCCTCTTTAATCATTGCACAGATGATTTTTTTGTCTTCAGCAAGGTTGACCTGGGCTACAGGCTTTTGGTTTAGCTGTGATCGCCCTTTACGAAATTGACACTAGTATGCTTTGTGCCCTGACTTGCCACAGACATAGCACAACCCCTTTCATTTCCGGATCTTATTGCTTAACTTGTTATGCTGGTTAGCCTAGCTCGGCTTCTGGTTCTTCTTACCTTTGCCTTTAAACCTGTCGCTATTTGTGGGCATAAGAAATTCAACTAGGTTAGCTTCAGAAAACTTTCAAGAAAGGGTGCCCATTTTATCTTTCAGACGATTAGCTTCTTCTGTTCCCATATGGCTGATCAGTTCCTGTAGAGCCAGATCTTTCTTCTTTTGTTTCAGCTGGTTCTTGTAGTCGGTCCGGAATGGTGGAACTTTCTTGATCAGCATATTAGCCTACAGAATCTCGCACATTTTCATGTTCTCACTTAGAACTTCTACACACAGGTTCTCATAAACATGAACCTGTTCCATGATTGGCTTATTACCAATAATCTAAAAACACAGCCATTCACCAACCACATATTTCTTCCTTCCAATGTCGTCAGCTCCATACTTAACTTCCAATTTCTCCCAAATAATCTTCACAGATTTGAAGGTGACAAGCAAATCGAGCAGGGAGTTAGTCATATGATTCAATAGATGCCCCTGACCATTTTGTTGTCTTTCTCGAATTTTTCCAAGGTAACCTCATCAGCAGTCTTGCTTTTATCTTTGATTGTTCCATCAGGGGATGTAGTAGAGGTTTCAGATGCATTGTTCTCTTCAGGTACATCAGAGAACAACACATACTCTACTTCTAACTGTTCAAAGAAAATTAAAAACTTTTAGGACCAACATTTGTAGTTGGTTCCGTCAAGAAGTTCGAGCTTTGAGAGATCTGGGAGAGCCTTGTTAATAGAGAGAGCCATTGATTTTTGTATGATAGAACAATTGCTTGTAAATTCTAGGAAAATAGGTTAAAATCAATGCAAGGGAATGAGAACCAGAGCTATGCTGTGATAGTACCACTGCCTTGAAAGCGATTTGGGCTCGACTTGGGTGCTAATCGAAAACACTCGCTTGCACCCCAAGGTTTACACAGCTAGCTTACTAAACGCGTACACTCGTGGCCACAAGTTTGGAACACATAAGACTACTATTGCCCAGAACAGAGAAGAGAATAGTAGAAAGTAGAGAAGAAGAGGAGAGGAGAGGAGAGGAGATGCTCTGTGTGATTTAAAAGTGCATGGGAGTAGGCTATTTATGCTATAGAGTGGAGCTGCTGAGGCGAGAAAAAGAAGGAACATCTGTGGTGCAGAAAGAATTCCTGGCTAAAAAACAAGGTCACCGTTGTTGCCGCTAAAAACTAGGGCCACTAGATGTTAAGGAGCAAAACTGAGAGAGAAATCTGCAGCTGAAGTATGAAAATATTAAAAGAAATTTTCTCCAAAAAATTAGCAGATAAGGCCCACAGCCCATGCCCGCACTTGCGCTCAACCGGCCAGCCGATCCGGCCCAAATCGGATCGGGCGAGTGAGGGGCGCATGCGCGCGGTTGTGTTGTTTACACTTACCCAAAAACCCCACTAAAACCAAGCCCAATGTTACATTAATAGGCCCAAAGAAGGAAGGTAAAGATAAACCCAACTCCAACTAACAAAACCATCTTTATAGGACAAAAGAGGATGGGAAAAGCAAGGGGCTAGTGAATACTAGTACACACAACAATCCCCCACTAATGGCACACATGCTAACGAAGACAAGATCTGGGCAAAGGAAGGATTAGACATTTAAGCATCAATATCTTTCAATTGAATTGATACGTACCGAAGTAGGGCAACAACCGTGTCTATCGAGCGCATGACTCTTGAACTAGATAGACTTTGATTGATACCTCCATAACATATATCAACCCTTATGGACAATGCGTATTCCACGATAACTAACTAGCATGTTTTAGGGCCACGCGCACACCTTAGGTCCCATATGTGCTCCAGAGAGACACCCCTTAATCTCTCACAGAAGGCGGCCTAACCTTCACACTTACGTAGGTAATTCTATCAAATCCATTTCAACATGGACCACCACAACCATGACTATGGAATCATTAAGAGCACAATGCTGCTCAACCGCACATATATCAAGCAGTGAATTAATCAAGTGCATCTCGATAGCACCACCCCAGCACGCTATGGATCCACTAGGAGCATAAGAGCCCAACCTCTTATGAGCACTACCTCACGTCATAGAGATGAGAATGTAGCGCGTATTGAGGGTAATATGGCTTCGTTTGACCTTAAAAGGGTATCCACTATACTATCTCAAATCATGGGCTTTAGTCCCATCCCCTTGACATATCAAGAACGGCTCGCCCGGTCAATCCCTTAGTCAGATCCGCTGGATTTTTCTCGGATCTCACGTACTCAAAGGAAATAATGTCATGTTCTACCAACTATTTTACCGCACTATATCTGATGCGGATATATCTCTTCTTTCCATTATATACACTATTATGTGCAACTCCGATTGCTGCCTGTGAGTCACAGTGGAGGAAAATAGTCGTAGGCTGCCTCTCCCACGGTGGCATGTCTGCTAGGAGACCTTTCAGCCATTATCTTCTGATTGCCTACCCAAGAGCAATAAATTCAACTTGCATGGTGGATCGAGCTATACTGCTTGGCAGATTTCCACGAGATAACTCCTCCATCTAAGGTATGTACATAACCACTAGTAGAACTAACGCCATCATTATCAGAGACCCAGTTTGCATCAGAAAATGCTTCTAACACAGGAAGAAATTTACTAAAATGCAAACAGCAGTCTATAGTGCCTCTCAAGTACTTAAGCAAATGAAATAATGCATCTGAATGCTCTTTGTTGGGGTTATGAGAATAAAAACTCACTCGACTAAAAGCATAAGCAATGTCAGGTTGAGGATGGTTCATAAGGAACATCACACTCCCTATGATTTTAGCAAGCTTAATTTGGGAGACGCTAGGCCTTTTATTCTTTTTAAGATGTATGCTAAGGTCATAAGGAGTCCTCACTGGAACCACATCAAAACAGTTAAATTTCTTGAACACTTTCTTAATGTAATGAGACTAACACGAAGAAAAACCATCAGTAGGTTTTCTAACCTTAATCCTTAGGAGTGCATCATTTTCACCCACGTCTTTCATTTCAAAATGAGAAGACACAATTTTTTAGTCTCATTAACAACATGTATATTAGTACTAAATATCAACATGTCATCCACATATAGACATATTATCACACTATCTGAACCAATTACCATGGAGTACACACACGAATCAAAAGTGTTCACAACAAAGCCATTTTGTACTATAATGCTATCAAATTTTTCATGCCACTGTCTAAGAGCTGGCTTAAGGCCCTAAAGAGATTTCCTAAGCTTACATGTTTTATTCTCCTTTTCAGGAATTCTAAAACCCTTAGGTTAAATCATATAAATCTCGTCCCCTAGGTCACCATTAAGGAATGTTGTTTTCACATCCATCTGATACATTACAAGACCATGGATGTCAGCTAAGGCGACTAGAATTCTAATGGTGGCTATCTTAGTCACTGGAGAATATGTGTCGAACTAGTCAAGCCCCTTTTTCTACTTAAATCCCCTTATCACCGGTCCGACTTTACATTTATCAATAGAACCATCAGGACTTAACTTCTTTTTGAACATCCATTTACTACTAATGTGTTTACAACCTTTAGGTAGTTCAACCAACTCCCAAGTTTGATTAGATACTATGAATCTAATTCACCTTTTATGCTTCTTTCAGAAAACTAACATCTGTAGATCTCATAGCCTCTTCATAGGTGTTTGGATCTTCTTCGATGAAGAAAGCAGAGACTAGTTCATCAGACATAAAATTAACATCAAAGTCTTCAGTTAAAAAATTAGTGAGGAAGTCAGGACCAAAATTAGTTTCAAATGTAGGTCACTTACTTCTCCTAGGTTCATCAATCGAGATTCTAACAACAAAACTGAAAGCAGACAAAGGCACATTGTTACGCATAGGTATGGTGTCATGTACAATAGTAGAATCACTCGTTTTAAAAGGACGTACATGCGTAAAAAATTTTGCATCCCTAGACTCACTAATAGAGAAGTCATTCAAAGACATAAATCTATATGCAGCATTATATTGGGCGTAACCAATAAACACAAAATTGAAGATTTTAGGACCTATGTTCTGCTGTTTGAAACCAGGCAGGGAAACTTTACACAAACACCCCCACATCCTTTGGAAACTATAATTAGGAGCATAGCCCTTCCATAGTTCATAAGCGGTTTGGTCTAACTTCTTATGGGGTTTCTATAAAGAACATAACAAGTAGATAAAGCAGCTTCCCCCCACATATTATCAGGAAGCCCCGAACTCAAAAGCATGGCATTCATCATTTCTTTAAGAGTTCACTTTTTTGCGTTCACCAATCCCATTTTGTTGGGAAATACGGGGTGCGCTAACCTTATGTATGATACCATTTTTCTCACAAAAGGCTATTAAAGAGTCGGTCTTATATTCTCCACCCCTATCGGCTCTAAGCCTCTAAATCTTTCGGTCCAGTTCATTTTCTATTCTGCTTTGAATTTCAAAAACATTTCCTCAGCCTTATTTTTGGACCTAAGGAGGTAAACTTTGGTTCAATCATCTTCTATAATCCTTTTTCCTCCTTTATTGGCTTTGCTTTTGAAGTCAATTAAGTCTGAATTTACAAGTTCTAGCAATGTTGTTTGTCTGCTAGTAACCGACTTACAGGCCTTTTTAGGATATTTTACTTCTACGCACACAGAGCATTTGGTGAAATTGTCAACATTCACAGTAGATATAAGTTTCATATGTTTGAGTCATTTAACGCACGTAAAATTAACATGGCCTAGCCTACCATGCCACAAATCAATAGACTCAGCAATATAAGCAGAACTAGAAGCATGTACATTCATCGTCTCAGAAAGCAAGATTAAGTACAAACAAACTTTCATTCAGGTATCCCTTCCTAACAAAGACCCCATTATGAGTGATAACAACTTTGTCATCTCCAACAACAGTTTTCAATCCAGCTTTGTTGACAAGTATACCGGAAACTAAGTTTCTACAAAGAGAAGACACATACAGCATATTGTTTGAGGATAGTAATTTGCCATAAGTAAATTTGAGAAGGATATTCCCTTTACCCATAGCTCTAGCAGTCATAGAGTTTCCCATGTAGACATATTCACCCTCTGTCACATCTTTAAAGTCCTGCATAAGATCTTTCTTAGCGCAGAACTGCCTTGAAGCTCCAATATCATATATCCATTCAGCATTATTTACCACCAGATTTGCCTGTTTGACCACTGCACATATGATTTCTGTGTCTTTGACAAGGTTAACCTGGGCTATAGGCTTTCGGCTTAGCTGTGACTGCCCTTTGCGAAGTGGACGCTGGTATGTTTTGTGCCTCAGCTTGCCGCAGACATAGCACAGTCCCTTTGATTTCTGGATCTTATTGTTGAACTTATTCTACTGCTTAACATAGCTCGGCTTCTGCTCCTTCTTACCTTTGCCTTTAAACCTGTCTCTATTTGTAGGCACAATAGATTCAACTAGGCTAGCTTTAAAACAATTTAAAGAAAGAGAGTCCATCTTATCTTTCACGCGATTAGCTTCTTCTGTTCTTGTGTGGCTGATCAGTTCCTGTAGAGTCCTGCCTTTCTTCTTATGTTTTAACTAGTTCCTGTAGTCACTCCAAGGTGGTGAAAATTTCTTAATCAGCATATTAGCCTGTAGAATCTCACACATATTCATGTTCTCACTCAGAACTTCTGCACACAAGTTCTCATAAATGTGAACCTGTTCCATGATTAGCTTATCATCAGTAATCTGAAAATGCAACCATTCACCGGCCACATATTTCTTCCTTCCAAAGTCGTCAGCTCCATAGTTAACCTCCAATTTCTCCTAAATAATCTTCACATATTTGAAGGTGACAAACAAATCGAGCAGGGGGTTAGTCGTATGATTTAATAAATGCCCCTGACCATTTTGTTGTCTTTCTTGAATTTTTCCAAGGTAGCTTCATCAGCAGTCTTACTTTTATCTATTGCTCCATCAGGGGATGTAGCCGAGGTTTCAAATGCATTATTCTCTTCAGGTACGCCAGAGAACAACACATACTCTACTTCTAACTATTCAAAGAAAATTAGAAGCTTTTTGAGACCAAAGTTTGTAGTTGGTTCCGTCTAGAGGTTCGAGTTTTGAGAGATCTGGGAGACCCTTGTTAATTTTAGAGCCATTGATTTGTGTATGACAGAAAAATAGCTTTCAAAAATATTGTAGGAAAATGGGTCAAAATCAATGCGAAGGCAATGAGAATCAGAGCTGTACCGTGGGAGTACCACTTCCTTGAAGCCAATTTTAGCTCGACCTGGGTGCGAATCAAAAACAGTTGTTCATACCCTAAGGCTTACATAGCTAGCTTGCTGTATTTGTGCACTCGCGGCCACAAGGTTGGAATACGTAGGACTACAATTGCCCAGAACAGAGAAGAGAATAGTAGAAAGTAGAGAAGGAGAGGAGATGCTTGGTGTGATTCGAAAGTGCAAGAAAAAGAAAGAACATCCGTGGTGCAGAGTGAATTCCTGGCTAAAAAATAAGGTCACCATTCTTGCTGCTAAAAACTAGGGCCACTAGACGTTAAGGAAGAAAAAATGATAGAGAAATCTGAGCCAAGGGACAAAAATATTAAAAGAAATTATCTCCAAAAATTAGCAGATAAGGCCCACAGCCTACGCCTGCACCTGCGCTCGACCGGCCAGCTCCGAACCGGACCGGGCAAGGGAGTGACGAGCGTGCGTGCATATGTGTTGTTTACCCTTACCCCACAACCCCACTAAAACTAAACCCAATGTTATTCAACAGGCCCAATGAAGGAAGGTAAAGATAAACCCCACTCCAACTCCCAAAACCACCTATGTGGGACAAAAAAGGGATGGAAAAAGCAAGGGGCTAGTGAATGTCGTTACACACAACAATCCCCCCACTAATGGCATACATACTAGACAAGAGAAGATCTAGGCAAAGGAAGGATTAGACATTTAAGCATCAATATCTTTTGATTGAATTAATACGTAGCGAAGTAGGGCAACAATCGTGTTTATTGAGCGAATGAATCTTGAACTTGATAGACTCTAATTGGGACCCCCATAACACTTATCAACCCTTATGGGCACTGCGTATTCCGCGATAACTAACTAGTGCCTTTTAGGGTCATGTGCACACCTTAGGTCTCACAAGTGCTCTAGACAGACACCCCTCAATCACTCACAAAAGGCAACCTAACCTTCACACTTACGTAGGTAATTCTGTCAAATCCATCTCAGCATGGACCACCACAACCATGGCTACGGAATCATTAAGAGCACAATATTGCCCAATTGCGTATGCAACAAGCGTTGAATCAATCAAGTGCATCCTAATAGCACCAACCCAGCGAGCTATGGATCCGTTAGGAGCATAAGAGCTCAACCTCTCAGAAGCACTATCTCATGTCATAGGGATGAGAATGTAGTGCGTATTGAGGTGATCCCCTCCGGATTACCTCCAAAATGAACTATCCAACACCACATTGACCTTATTCCCCCAACCATCCTCCCAAATAAGGCCGCTTATACAATAAACCCCAAAGACACTATGAAGGTTCAAAGACAAGTGGAGGAGCTCATCTCCAAGGCCTAGTTTGAGAGGGTTTAAGCCCTAGCGCTATTCCTGCTCGGCTTATTCCAAAGAAGGATGAGTCCATAAGAATGTGTGTTGATAGTCATGCCATCAACAAGATTTCAATCAAGTATAGGCATCATATTCCAAGACTGGAGGACATGCTTGAAGAACTCCACGAATCCAAGTACTTTTCAAAGATAGACCTTCGAAATGGCTACTACCAAATTCGGATCCGAGAAGGGGATGAATGGAAAATAGCATTCAAGACTACAATTGGCCTTTATGAATGGTTGATAATGCGCTTTGGGCTCTTCAACACCCTAGTACATTCATGAGGCTCATGAACCAAGCATTCAATCCTTTCCTTGGAAAGTTTGTGGTCATTTACTTTGATGATATCTTGGTGTTTAGCAAAACCGAAGAAGAGAATTATGAGCACTTAAGACAAGTGATGAAGATACTTGAGTAAGAAAAGCTTTATAGGAACCTCAAGAAGTGTACATTCTTCTCTCTTAAAGTGGTATTCCTAGGCCACATTGTCCCCACCGAAGGTATCCAAATTGATCAAAGTACGAATGAGGCCATTAAGTCTTGGCCAATTCCCTCTTCTATGCATGATACCTGAAGCTTTCATGGGCTAGCTTCCTTTTATAGGAGGTTCATTCGTAATTTTAGCACAATTACCGCCCCTATGACCGAGGCTCTTAAGAGAACCAAGTTTCTTTGAACAAGTTAAGCTCAAAAGTCATTTGAAGAACTCAAAAGCAAGCCTACTCAAGCGCCAGTTTTGGCTCTACCTTGCTTTGACAAGGTCCTTGAGGTGGAACGTGACGCCTCCGGAGTCAGGATAGCTGCGATCCTAATCCAAGAAGGCAAGCCTCTTGCCTACTTTATTGAGAAGCTAAGTGATTCAAGGAGAAAGTATTCTAACTATGACAAGGAGTTCTTTGCCATCATATAAGCTCTTGAGCATTAGACTCACTACTTGATTGCCAATGAGTTCATATTGCATTCTGACCATGAGGCCCTAAAGTACATCGAAGGGCAACACAAGTTGAACTCACGGCACACTAAATAGCTTGCGTATTTGCAATCATTCCACTTTGTGATCAAACACAAATCTGGAAAACTCAACCAAGGTACGGATGCCCCTATCAAGAAGATACCTTCTTTTGTTCTAATTTGGTTCATCTGTGCTTGGATTTGAGCACTTAAAATGACTATACAAGAATGATGCGGATTTTGGGGAGCTCTTTGAGGCTTGTCAAGCTCACCCAAAAGGAGACTTTGTACTTTAAGAGGGTTACTTGTTCAAGGGTAGCCGGTTATGTGCACCAAGGAGTGGCACCCGTGAGCTTATCCTTAGAGAGATCCACCATGGTTCCGTGGCCGGCCATTTTAGAGAAGACAAAACATATTTGATGGCTAAGGAGCATTACTTTGGCCATGCATGCTTAAGGATATCGAAGACTTGATCAAGAGATGCTCTACTTGTTAAATAGTCAAAAGCCATACACTCCCTCAAGGGCTTTACACTCCTTTGCCCACTCCTCATGGTCCATGGCTTGATATAAGCATGGATTTCGTGCTTGGTCTCCCACGCACCCAATGCAACAAGGATTCCATCTTAGTGGTGGTAGATCAGTTTTCTAAGATGGCATATTGCATTGCTTGTCACAAAGCGAATGATGCCTCCCATGTGGTCGAATTGTACTTTAGAGAAGTGATAAGGCTCCATGGCATACCCCTTTCCATTGTTTCAGATAGGGACTCAAAGTAACCTAACGCACTTTTGGATCACACTACGGAGGAAGTTGGGTATTAAGCTGAAATTTAGCACCAGATGCCACTCACAAACGGACGACCAAACGGAGGTGGTGAACCCAATGTTGGGAACTTTGCTAAGGGTCAAAGTGAAGAAGAACTTGAAAGAATGGGATCTCCTCCTTTCCCATGCTGAATTTGCATACAATAGGGCTCCAAGCAGGACCACGAAGGAGTCGCCATTCAAGGTGGTATATGGTCAAAATCCCCTCAGCCCCCTTGATCTCCTACCGATTTACCAAGAGAAGATGCATGGCGAGGCTAGCAAGAGAGTTAAAAAGATTCAAGAACTCCACAAGAAGGTCCAACAGTAGATTAAGAAGCCCAATGATCATTTTCAAAGTCAAGCCAACAAGCACCAAAAGCAAGCCTTGTTTCAATCAGGAGATTTAGTTTGGGTACACCTTAGGAAGGAAAGATTTCCTTCTAAAAGGAAGTCCAAACTCTTACCACGAACGGATGGACCGTTTGAGGTCCTTGAAAAGATCAATTACAATGTTACAAGATTGATCTTCCGAGAGAATATGGGGTTTCTTGCACATTCAATGTGGCTGACCTCAAAACGTATTTTAGTGATGATACCCTTAAGAATTTGACGGCAAATTCTCCTCAACAAGGGGAAGATGACGTACCTATGGAAGGGCAGCTTGAGGAGCATGATCAAGGTCACCAAAATAGTACAAATAATCAAGAAATGAAGGCCATAGCACAGCTTGTCAACGAATATCAAACAATCTAAGTTTTTGGTTCAGTCTCGAAAAAGGATGAACTTTGTTGCTTTATATCTTGAGTTCCAGAATTTGGGGGGGGGGGTTGATTCTTGCACCATCATCTTAAGAAGTCAAGAATCCAACAAATCAAGTTTGAAGTCATTTGGAGTTCATTTCGTTTGTCTAATTAAAAATCAAAGTCAACTACTCCAAATTTGTTCCAAGCAACGCCTAATTAGAATAGTAACATGTGGTGGAGCAACTTAGGCAGTTGATTTGTGGGATTTCTTGGCATCAAAATATGTCTAAATATTTATCATTAACCCCCCTCCCTGGCATCAAAATATGTCTAAATATTTATCATTAACCCCCCCTCCCTAAAAAAAACGATGGTGCCTCTTGTCCAAGGGGTTTGCCTTTAACCAGCCCAAAGTACAAGGAAATACCCTTCTACCTAGTTTAAGCTGTTTTTCATTTTGGGCCTTATCCAGCTGGGTTACCACCTATTTTTGGCTAATCAAGAATACAAGCAACTTGTCTGAAGTCCAAATAAGGTATTAGAAGAGTACTAATCAAATTGTATTAGAATATGACACTTATTTTAATGGAGACTTAAAGCTAATGTGTTGTCAAGTTTTAAGCTTCTAATTGTACTTAGATTAAGCAAGTTGCTTTGTTGTTCCCCAGCTGGTTTGGGTGTGTGAGGCAGCTTAGGAAGGGTTTTAACACCCTCAGTGAGTATTGTAATCATCAAGTTATGAGTTAATGAAAGGTTGAGTTTAAACTCCCCATAAAATCTTCTCCTCTTTTGCTTATCTCTAGATTAGCTTCCTAGAATGGTGTTCAAGAGTCTCTTGTGATCTTTGAGTGGTGATATCTTAGCTCGAACGATCCAAGGATGAGCTCTAAGTGATCTTGATGGCGATATCTTATCCAAGATTACTTAGTTTATCTTGTTCTAGTTCTCGCAAACTCAAACCATGACCATTACATGCCCATTATTTGAGATCCCTTCTTGGTTTCATCTCTTTGCGACTTAGAAGTGCATCAGAAGTGAGCATTGAATTTTTTAGAGAGAGCCTTAAATTCAGCCATAAAAGATGCTTACAAAAACTGAGTTATTCATAGGAGAAATAAAAATAGCAAATAAAGTCTTAATTGCAAATTTCTAGGTACACTTTGCAGGAGGCAGTGCTGAATAGTTGCAAGGTGAATAATAATATTACATTTCTGAGAGTACTAATCTAAAAGTACCTAATCGCACCTGAGTTCAACGAGGCAACGAAAGTTCCCTCATAATGGCTCACATTTTCTTTCCACTTAGGTAGCACACCTTAACTAATCTAACATGCACATTTCTTTCCCTAATTCTTACATAGAACTACATGAGGCCAAGTCAACAAATTTTCACTTAACAATATCATATCAATGCCATTTCATCATTACCTCGAAGAATAGGCATCGACAAAAATAATAGGGAACTTAATGTCAGGGATCTATGCACTACTCGAGAAGCTTGTTGCAAGTGCCAACACCAACAGCTGCAGCAAGATGCCATGCGGCATGAATAAATGGAGTTTCGGGGAAAACATCATCAGCAACAAATAACATGCCTCCTACCAATGAAGATGCCTTATGCACATTATGTGCCATTCTTAGCTGCGGATCTTTTAATGCCCTTTTAGCAAATGCTACCTGAAAAGTACATGCTCTGCTTAAATATATTGCTCAAACGAAACGTCAATTCACTCTAGAAACTGTCAGCTACAGCAGACAAGTTCATAAATCACCACAGCATGAGCCCTAATTCATATCTTGAATGTTGCCAATGTGCCAAATCATCAGCTAAAATAAAATCTAAAAATCATCAACTTGAATCTCGCACACACACACACACACACACACACACACCCACACACACAAAAGACATATAAAAGAAGACTAACTGTGATCCATTACATTATAGCTAGAACTGGCGAGGACATGAGTCCCCCATCAACTTTGCCTTTTTTGAAAAAATATAGCCAGAGTCAGAAGCAGTTAGCTGCAGGTACAAGCATCCAAACCCAGCCTAGCAAGTCCTTCAATACGAAGCGTATTCAAAAATGGAATTTCCTTTAGGCAAATTTGGCCGAATGTGTAATGCCCCTCCTGATGCTCTTAATCCTCCTTACAAACAAATTTAAGCGTCCTTAACTAGTAGACATTTAAAAATCCTCACGCCGAAACTCACAGAACAAAGTGAGGCTTCAAAATGCACATCTGACCCCAGAAATTTCAGGAATCGTCCATTGATGGTGAGGCAAGCCAAGCCATGACTTGGAAGCCTTTTTTTTAAGTATTATACAGTGGCATACTTCACTGGGGAGTAAGAGCTCTGCATGAAACCCCCCCCCCCCCCCCCCCAAAAAAAAACAATTGCTTGATGACAACGATGTCAAGCATTATATTTCTGTCATTCTGCAATACCTTTACTCAACAATTCTGCTTTGTCGTTCACTGATAGGCCTAAAATTTTAACCAAATAACAGCTGAGTAAAAAACCATGGAGCTTAGCTGTGATCTTTTACTTGCAAGTAGCAAGCCTCAGCATCACTTCACCTTTTACCTCATTACTGAATATATTTCAGCAAAATGAGGGAGTACAAGCCCATAACAGCCGAGTTTCATTTTACCTTCTGCCCCATTTTACTAGATGACAAGGCTTCTAAGAAAGAAGCAAGTTGTAAAGTATTCCAGAATTCCAAATTCAAATCCAAACCATGAAAGTTCTGCCTAACCGAGGTTTTTCTTTTCTTTTTTTTTTGGGGGGGGGGGGGAGGTGGGGCAACAACTTTAACAACCTTGTCCTTGAATTGCAAAGAGGTAAGTTCTATAAGAACCTAGATTAGAAACTGCTGACTGCCTACTATTCCGTACAAATCGAGCAAAGGGCAGCTTAGAAAAGGCATTTACCCATCGCAATTACTTTCGTGATAAATGATTCGAATCAAACTAGTTTGTAAGCACCAGTCGTCACTATATCTATACAGGAAAATCTCCATCTTCTTTTAACCCCCCCCCCCCAAAACCTTCTATCTCACAGGAAAAACAAAATATCTTCTTCATGCGCAGAAGATCAAACCAACTGGAAACAAAACTATAGAGAGATGGAAACAACAGAACACAACCTTTCACATGTCCACCCCATCCTGCCACCCCCAACCAAAAAAAAGGAAAAAAAATAAAATAAAATCTAACTCTTGACATTTTTGTAGCAACAACCCCCCTTCAAAGTTTATAATTGTATAGATATTTCAAAGCTTTTTGCTGTGAATCTCATTGACAGAAAATGAAAAGACAATTACACTCTCAACGACCATGTATCAATCAGAGAAATCTGAGCACTAGAGGATTGAGAACTACCTCCATCATACCAGTATGAACTGCGGACACCATCAATGGATGGAACGGTAGGCACAAGGCAGATACAGCCATTAGATATTTAGGATTTTCATTCCTAAGTGCTCCAGAAAGACACTGCAATAAGATGTCCACCCATTAGATAGAGAAGGGGAGACAGCTATCATATCCACATTCAGCAAGAAAATTATGAGAACAAAGTGAGCCAATGGCAGATGATGGCTCTATTTCAGTTCCACAGTAAATTAATTTCCGCAGCAAATGGCTTGATAAAAAGTGACTTCCTTTACAAAAGTTAAAGCTTAATGATCCATTCGACCAAAAAAGATCCTGCTGACTAGTGTCATTGGCAAAAATCAAGTTCCTCTTCTACTGGTCGTTGGTTTTTTCATCTTCCCTTCTCATAGGATCCAACTGAGTTGAACTAGCACTATCAACGGCTATGCTCAATTCTCTGAAAGCATTAAGCTTTCTTTTTTATAGATCATACTTGGACTTAAATGAACACCAACATAACTTCAAAATCCTTTTTTGAGAAGGAAAAGGAGTAGAATATATATAAATAAAATATGAACAAAAGGATGGACACAAGCAAGCATCCTATAAAAGCGTTATGCAATCCCACCTAGAACCTACACACAAAAACAATTACATCAAAAGACAATTGGAAAAAGTTCCCACTCTCCCAGAAAAAAAAGAGCCTTGAAAATAATATCTTTGATTCATTGAAGAGGTGTCACTTCTTCAAAAACCCTTTTGTTTCCCTCTCGCAAAATAGTCCAAAAATTCGCATGTGGGATCAATAAGACACTTTCCCCTTTAACTTCCCTACCAAAAGCACCCTTCCAAGCCAAATGATGATTCCTCACATAGTCGGAAACAACCCAAGAAACCTCCAAACAACTATAGGCTAACTCCCTAAAAGCCCTTGCGAATTGACAGTGCAACGATAGGTGGTCAGGCAACTCCAAATCCTCTTTGCACATAGAGCATCTATTCACCAAGATATTTCTCCTTTTTTTGTGAATTATCAACAACTCTCAGTGTGGGTCCCGCTTTCGCGGGGTTTGGGGAGATCCAGATATAAGCAACCTTACCTCTACCGGCAATCCTGCTCGTAGAGAGGCTGATTCTAAGAGGTTTTTTTTTTTTTGTGAATTATCAAATGTCAAAATACTATCATGTGAAGCTTCCCACACAAGAACTGACATCTTTAAGAGAGCTAAAGTCCTCCAAATAATTTTCCAAGGGAACTACCCAAAAGGACCATACTGAATGGAGGCAGAACAAAAGAAGAGTTTTAAACAATAAGATTTGATATTGAAAACTCATTTAAAGTTGAGATCCTAAGTAACCACATTAGGTGAGTCATGAGGTAATCTCATTCAACTTGCTGAAAAACGTGGCAAGAATCATGTCATCAACAAAAGCATCGTGGATGAAAACTGAAGACCACACAATAGTGCCAAGCCCATGTTGACAATAATCTGCAATAGTACCATCTCTATTCACAACAAGCACATAAAGAGAGGGGAAGAGATCTCGTAGAGGACCCTGCTGACACTAACAATTGTGCCAAAAAAATATAGAAGAACTAACACCAGCCTCGAAGGAAAAATGATAAAACAAATCTTCCCCATCTGTTGTGAATGAATCTCCACAAACTTTGCCCATAAGCACCACTTGGTTTTAGAGGGATTCCATCCAAAACCATCATCACCATATTTGCTCCTAATCACCCTTCCTCGAAGTCTATCCTTCTCATTCATGTATCTCCACTGCCACTTGTCGAGCAATGCCTCATTGAAGAGTCTAAGATCACTAACACCAAATCAACCATCAGATACAGGCTTGATAATGTTCCATCTAACAAGATGATATTTGAAGTCGCTACCCATCTAACAAGATGATAGTTGAAGTCACTACCAAAAGAAACCCAAAAAAATTCTCTAAATAGCTTCTAGCTTATTTGCCACTGAGATCAGCAAAGGAAAGAGAGAGAGAAAGTAAGCTGGAATATTTGACAGAACACTTTTAATAAGTTTCAATCTCTCCCATTTGGAAAGGTATTTTGATTGACACCCGAATAGTCTTCTCTCAAAACGTTCAACTACAGGTTCTCAAATAGATTTATCCTTAAATTTTGCACCAAGAGGGATACAAGATAGGAGGTTGGAAAAGAATCAATAGAGCAATGTAGAGCACCTGTAAGCAATTGGATATCGTCCACTTTCCAACCGATAAGACAGAGCTCCTCGACAGATTGACTCTTAGGCCAGAAACCACCTCAAACCAAATAAGAATGCCATGTAAGTTTACTATTTGCTCACAATCATTATCACAGAAAATAATCATATCATCAACAACGAGGAGGTGATAGACATTAGTTGTAGATGCATTTAATGGGCCTACAGAGAACCATATATAAGCTCGGCTATAAGCCCGACTGTGAAAACTTCCATTACCAAGAAGAACAGAAGAGAAGAGATAGGGTCACCCTGGCGCAACCCTCTAGAGGCAGAAAAGAACTAAGAAGTGAGAAGAGGAACCATTAACTAGCATCACAAAAGAAGTAGAAAAATAAAATGGCGAATCCAAGCAATCCATCTCTCCCCAGACCCCATCCTTCTCATAAAATAAATAAGAGGATCCCAATTGACGTGGTCATAAGCTTTCTCGATGTCCATCTTAAAAATAGCCCTTGACTTACCTAAGTTGGTCCTAGAGTCAATAAGTTCATTTGCAATAAGCACAACATTCAAAATCCAAAATCTATCTGCCCTAACAAATGTCCGATTCTCATAAATGAGATCCCCAATGACACCTCTCAGCCTACGAGCTAACAACTTTGAGAGCAACTTATAAATACAACTAACCAAACTAATTGGATATTAATCCTTGATATTCCATGCATCAGCTTTCTTTGGAATAAGTCCAATAAAAGTAGTATTAAGGCTAGCTATAAATTTCACATTAGTGTAAAACTCAGAGAACATAGTGTAAGGCCCGCGTACCTTATTTTCTGTTAAACTGTTCGTAATGCCTTTTTGCGCTATAAAAACCGTATTTTATTAGCGATATAAGCTAAAATTATTTTCTAAGTGCCTATGTGAGCGTTGATTTTATTAAAAAGAATATTTTTGTCACCAGTAATAATATTATTGTTATTAGTTTTGAAAATCATTCAATGATTTTTAATAAGCGCTATCAATGGTTATTAGCGAATACTAATTCAAGTAGGAACCCGAATACGATTAGGTTGTCAACCTTATAAGTAGTTCAATGTTATTAAATCGAACCTAGATAGATTTGGGAACGAATAGTTGATGAAGGAATATATGATCGATTTGGGTTTAGAATTCGGGTTACGAATTAGACTAGCCGTATCGAATATGAATCAGCTTGGGACAAAAAAAATAAAGTGAGGGACGGGCATTTTGGTAATTTACGCGAGACACCCCCCTCTCCTTCTTCCTCAAGTGCAACCCCCCCGATAGTCTCTCTCTTCCTCTCTTTGCTGCTCATCCCCTTCTCCTCCTCTCCTCCTCCATTAACGCGGCTCCAAAGCTCGATTTGGCAGCCGATTTCCGCACCCACAGCTGCAAAACCCCACCCATTCGACCACCCTCAAGCTAGTATCAATTCGTGCGAATTTGGGCTGAATTTCGAACAAGCCAGCCACTCTCCTTCGCGCTGAATTGAAGCTCGAACGCATGCCCTAGGTATGGCCATGAATTTTACCTCTTGATTGCTTCAATTTCCTACAAATTTCGGCTGTTTTCAAACCCCAATTAAATCTCAAATCAGTAAGTGAACTTGGGTCGGTTTTAGGGTTCGAATTTCGGGAATTTGGGCATGATTTGGTCCCGTTCGAGCGTAGGTAAGCAAGAGGCGAAGGATTGGAGTTGTTCAAGCCTCCAAAGTCGAGCCACAGCCGTGAATCGAACCTCTAGCTTGGGTTCAAGGTGAGGGTTCCTTTCCTCCTAAATTACTACTACTTTCAACGAATTTAATCGAATTAGTTAGTGCATGTTAATTTCGAGGATTGAAATCATTTTGGGTGAACTTAGAGTTGAAATCGGGAAATTATTAACATGGTATTGATTTCGGGATGAATTGTATGACAAATTGATGCTGAATGTTAATAATCTGACAATTTGGAGAATTACTTAACAAATAGAATGCTATCATGGCACTATCAATTTATCAGATTATTGTTTAAGTTGTGTTGAATCTTAAGGATGCTTCTCGGGCAGATTAAGGCATTAATAAAGCATGCTGAATTCTGTTTAGGAGTTGTCGCTAAATTAATACGATCATGTTTAAATTTTGTTTAAGGTTATTGATGAAGTATACTATGCTTTTATATGATGCTTTTGTGAGTTATTGGTTTGTTTATGACAATATTAAACCGAGTTGAAAGTTGGATGGCTCGAGGTGAAACTATTGAGTGGTTTGAGGTTCTTGTGGTCGGTGGTGTGTGAGGGGGGAGATAGGGTTGTGAATTGCCACAATTGTGTGGATTGCGAGGCCATGTGTGGCTTAATAAGTTGTGATATGAAGTGTATGAATGTGCTATGTGTGAACCCCTTTTCCCCCGATATGCTACATGACGTTATGTGATTAATTCTTAAAACTTTAGACGTCTTTAAAAAGGAAAGGTCATTTAGAAAGTTTGTTCTACACGTTTGAAAATACTTTTATATTTGTCAGTTCTTTATTCGCGTGTTAGGACGTCTAAGGTGAAAAAAAATCCTAAATCGTCGAACTATTCAGTTAGTAACTCGACTGAATAGTCGATAGATTTAGGAAGTTTAAAAATGAACTAAAAGTGAATTTGAAAATGTTTAAAGCATTGGTTTATTTATAAATTCTCCTGGTGTTTAAAAGCATTCAAACGACCTAAAAAAGAGCATCTTAAGATGCTAATTATGAAGTTTAGCTGATTTATATGCTATTTGCTTACTTAGGTCTCCATTGAGTTTCAATTCAAGGGCTAGTAGATCCATTATGTTTTAAATAAGCATTTATATTGAAAATATATAAAGAAGCCTTGATTGAATTAAAATAAGCTAAATGCCTTAAGTTTTGAACAGTAATAAGCTTGGAAGCGATCAAAGGTTTTGATTTACTTAAGCACCACTCTTCGAATTAAAAAGGGAATTTCAAACGAACCTAGATTAGACATTGGAATAAGTTTATTACCTTAAATTACTATGAGCTTTGATTTCAAATCTAGTTGCACTTATTGCTAACTAAGTACTTAAGTCTCAAATGAGTTTTGATTTCAAATGTACTTCGAATTCAACGTTAGCTAAGCACTTTATGTTTCAAACGTGTTTCGATCTACGAATTAGTAAACGTATTACGTTTACAAGAAACTTTTAAGTTAAAAGTAAAGTCGTTTTACGATTTAGCAAACCTAATACGTTTATACGAAGCTTTTAAGTTGAAAACGAAGTCGTTTTATGATTTAGCAAACTTAATATATTTATACGAAGCTTTTAAGTTAAAAACGAAGTCGTTTTATGGTTTAGCAACCTTAAGCATTCAAGTTAGAAACGGAATCGTTTTATCATTTAGCAACCTTATGACGTTTATACGAAGCTTTTTAGTTAGAAACAAAGTCGATTTACGAACTAGCAAACGTTTTACGTCTCTAAGAATCTTTTAAGTTGAAAACGAAGTCGTTTTATGATTTAGGAAACCTAATACGTTTATACGAAACTTTTAAATTAAAAACGAAGTCGTTTTATGGTTTAGCAACCTTAAGCTTTCAAGTTAGAAACGGAATCGTTTTATGATTTAGCAACCTTATGACGTTTATACGAAGCTTTTAAGCTAGAAACGAAGCCTTACGAACTAGCAAACGTTTTACGTCTATAAGAAGCTTTTAAGTTAAAAACGAAGTCGTTTTACGATTTAGCAAAACTAACACATTTATACGAAGCTTTTAAGTTGAAAACGAAGTCGTTTTACGATTTAGCAAACCTAATACATTTATACGAAGCTTTTAAGTTAAAAACGAAGTCGTTTTATGGTTTAGCAACCTTATTACGTTTATACGAAACTTTCAAGTTAGAAACGGAGTCATTTTACGATTTAGTAAACTTATTACGTTCGTACGAAGCATTTAAGTTAGAAACTAAGTCGTTTTACGATTTAGTAAACGTATTACGTTTATAAGAAGCTTTTAAATTTAAAGCGAAGTCGGTTTACGTATTAACAAGCTTATTACGTTTTTAAGAAGCTTTTAAATTTCAAAGGAAGTCGATTTACGTGTTAATAAACTTATTACGTCTATAAGAAGCTTTTAAGCTATTTACGAAATCGATATACAAGTTAGCAAACTTATTCCGTTTATAAGAAGTTTTTAAGCCAAAACAAATGAGCTATAAATATTTCGAAGGGTAATGGTTGTTTTATTTAAAAGTAAGATTTCAGCAAAGTAACCATCTGAAAAAGAGAAATGTAATGCGATTTTAAAGACTATGAAAGTGCTAGGCAAGTGGCCAGACCTTAAGGGTGGGAACTAGACGCAAAGATGGCGTGAGCTGTTTCCCCCTAAGGTAATGTTGGGAGCTGGACGCAAAGATGACGTGAGCTGTTCCCGAGAGCTGGACTCAAGATATGATTATCTTGATGTGAATTGTTCCCTGATGTGTGACGCGTAAGAAAACCTTGAGGGGGACTGGACTCAGGACATGATTATCCTGATGTGAGTTGTTGCCCCACAGAGGACAGTATCGAGGTTAGAGTTGCTCTGCTAAGACGCATTTTGGCCAAAAGTTAAGTACGTATACCCCGGGGATAACGTAGATTAAGAGTGACGATCTCACTTAAGGGCGGTGTTGACCTCCCTAGCCAGCACAATAAGATATTTTTATGTTATAAGTAAGTTCCTGATAAAAAGGAGATTTGACTTTTTGCCATTCTGAGCAGTTTAGAAAACCTCAAGAAGCCAAGTAAAGCGTTTTTAAGAGAAGAAGAAAGCTTTCAAATGTACCTAACCTGCATATATTCTATGAATGTGTTCTGAATATAGTTTAAATGAGACTTCAAATGAAGTATAGTTACATCCTAATAATGCGTCGTACATTCAAGCTTTTGCATATTCGATGAAAGAATCTTTCTTACCCATTTAGATGTTTCTAGAACTTTTAAAAAGAATTATAAGTTTAAAAGGAGTTTGTGTGGATTATAAATCATTCTTGGTATTTATCGAGAGTCACTATGTTTTCAAAAATGAGTTTAAAGGCCTTTATATTCAATCCTTGTTGCCTACTTGTTTATGTGCCTGAATGCCTGCTAGTAGGGAAGTCTGGTCTATGAGGGCCTAGAATCGAGTTGAATGGTTAGAATGAAGTCTTAATGGGGTGATCTTTCCTTGGGAATTTTGATTGCCTAATATGATAGTAAAGTATGAATGCGTGATATGTGACTATTATTAATATTATTGCCTGCAACTGTTTTGGGTTTTAAGGAGTAGGGGAATTCTCACTGAGTGTTTGGTTGCTCATCCCTTTATTATTCCCCTTTTTCTCAGGTTCAATTTGTGCAGGTTTAAGAGATACTTTGAAGTTGTTTGATGCCGACCCCTCAGAAGTCTATGCCAGCTTTGCAAGTGTTCGATCTACCACGTTGTAAATTTTTAAGTTATCGTTGTATGTGAAAGCATGTAGCCGGCGGCTCTGTACCTGTATATGTAGCTTTCTAACCCTTGTTTTAGTTGTTAGATCATTAGTGATCCGGGCGAGTGGCCCGAGGCAATGAACTTGGATTATTTTAGCAAATGTTACACCCTATCCCCAGTTACAGGTGCCCTTAGCTGAGCTAAGACCCTCAAATGTTGGTAAAATAGGAAAAACTCTGGCAGTTTTGTTCTAGAATGACTATCTAAATGCTAATCCAAACCCTCGATTTTCAAGAGCCTTAAGGATTTCCCTTTAAGAAGTCCTGGCGGTGTGACTCTCCCTAGGTTGGGGGCGTTACACATATTCAACACAATCCCTTGTACTGTACCTCAGTTTGCTTGAAAGGAAGCCATAGTCATGTCATATGGGCGTGGCGCCTTATCCCCCCATTAGTCGTGTAGAGCTCTAGTGACATCCTCTTCATCAAATTGCATCTCTGACAGAGTTAAATAGAGAAGGCAATGGTAAGCCATCCACTTTCAGCCTCTAGGGTTCAGTCTTAGCTCGTTGTAGAAGCCATGTATAGAGCTTTTCATATTTTCAATTGTTTCATAACGACTCCCCTTCAATCACCACCGCAGACATAAAGTCGAACTTCCTGCACAGACTAGTTGTTCTATGTGAAAACTTTGTGTTACAGTCACCTTCTCTAAGCCACAAAGCCCTTGACTTTTGCCGATAAGAAATTTCTTCCATCAGCAAACCCTTGCCAACTCCTTTTTAGCCACCCTCCTTTGGTCAATTTCATCATTGCTGAGACCATCAGACTCTTCTGTCACATCAAAAGTGTTAACAGAATCACCAGGTTGTTAACTTAATATCCCTGAAGACTTCTTTGTTAAATTTCTTTTACTCCTCTTTAACGAACTTAGGTATCCTTGCAAGAACAAAACTAGCAAAGCCTTTAACTTCCACCTCCTGCCACCATTTTTTAATAAGATCAGAACCCCTCAACTTTGAGCCACATGTTCTTGGACTTGAGAGGAACCTTCCCACTCTCTAGCTTAGAGTGATCTCTGAGAGGCCTTGGCAATCCAGCCAGAAATGACTCTGGGAGCTATTCCTCCCAGTCCAGAGAGACCATGAAGCGGTCCAACCTCGAACAAGCAACATCCACACCACTCCTAGACCAAGTAAAATCACCGCCATGCAAAGGACGATCCACTAACCTAGAATCATAGATTCCAAATGTGGCTTGTCCGCGACGAAATGCCCGCATCAGAAAGGTTTTTGAATTGGTTGAACCAGGTTTTCGCCACAATATGGAATGCGATTTCCGTATCAGAGCGGTTTTTCCGTATCGCGACCGAAACGCAATAGAGACCGAAACCCCATTTTGAATCCTTCCGCAGAATACTTAATGAAGTCATGAAACTCCAAGATAGTATTCATTGGACATACTCCCAATCTCCTGTCTTGAGGATACAAAATTTCATAAAAAATTCTCCCCCAATACACCACGTACCAAGCCATCCATCTCTAGTTCGTCAAAGTTCCTCCCAAAACCTCAATTTATCAAGTCTAACTATTTGAAGTATGCAAGTAATCGAAAATTCCCCCAAGAGGAAGAGACCAAGTTGAAGGTGGTGTTGTCCAAGATCACTATAACACCCCCAGAGGCCTCTACAGCTTTATGAAATGCGTAATCAATAGAAAGTGCCCCCACAAACTACAAACAACCAAAAGTGAAACTTCTTCTAACTTTGTATCTTGAAGATTACTATTTCCGCTTCTTTAACAGTCGGACAACCTAATTGTGGTGTTGCTTATGTCATTTTCATGTCCAATGAGCCATTCCCTCCCTTGTAGTTTGAATTTTTTGGATTCCGGCCTTCTTTCTGCAATTTGAGGGGTTGTTAGGTTGATGTCTTGCTGCATTGTTTCTTCTATTCTCATACTGGGAATCCTCTAATGTGCTGCTATCAATCTGCATTATAGGCAGGGGGGTTGCAAAAAATTTATGGATATTGAAAGCAAGTCCTTTGATCAGAGTGTGGTTGGGAACAAAGAGGATATGTTGAAAATCTTAGAGAATGGGAAGGGGGCAGATCCTCGATCTTTTTTCCTCAGCCAGTTACTTTGCGGTTGGTGAGAGCTTGGGATAGGTGTAAGAAGTTGAAGTCACCATTTTGGTGTAATCAAATGAGGCTTCATTAGAGAATTTATATGTTGGAATTAAGGCTGTAAAAGTCTGACCCGACACGATAACCCGACCCGAATTTACTGAGAGAAACATGAACCGACCCGAACCGAACTGAGTTCGACCCGAAGTCGACACGATTTGACCGTTTAGTGTGAAAACTTATTATCTTTCAGTTTTGAGCAAATCTAAGCTATTTTCAACGCCGACACGAAATTGATCCGTTTATTAAATGGGTCGACCCGACCCAACCCATTTTACAGCTCTAGTTGGAATTCAAGAGCAATCTTACTGGGAAATTCCTGCAGCTTTTGGTAATCAAAGAGGGCAACATTCAGTGATCAAAGAGGGCAGCAAAACTTTTGTTATATTTCCAGCCGCTGGGAATGATAGGGGTTGGATTAAAATCTTTGATTTCGTTGTTGAGATTGTGGGTCAGTCTTCTTTAGAGCCAGGTTTACATAGGAAAGGGAACCGTCACAATGATTGAAGTCTAAGAGCTTTAATGTGGGTCCCCCTTCCCCACTGCCCACCCCGGGTTGTTCTCGTCAGTGTGGCTTTGTTGGTGAACTAGTATGCTTCCTCTGCTCTTTTGCCAGTGTTTTGTCTGCTGGTGTTTGTCATCTTCGCCTGTCACCTTCGCCTTTGACTACTAATTTGGGGATAAGTTCTCAAGTGATCTCTCCATAGGAACCACCCTCATCTTTAGACGATCATGGGAATGATGAGTCTCCTGAGTTGACTAGGATCAATGGAGAGAACCATGAGCATGTTGATAGAACTCGGCAGAATCAGGTTTCTGTCCGTAGACGTTCTTTGGGCTTAACCTTGAGGGAAACTAATGGAGACATCACTAGCAATGTGGAGATAGCAGGAGCTGTAGCAAAAGGAGCCCCGGAGCCCTTGATGCTTCTCTTACTTTGTTAGCTTCTACTTCAAGTTCCTCTTTAATTGATGAGGCTGCTTTGTTTCATCCAATAAGGTTAGAAGCTAATATTGCTAGTCAGCTTTACATTGGCACAACGATTTCTTCAGCAAGGGATGATTATGTTCCTCCATAATAAGGGATTGCCTGGTGAGGAGTTTGTCTTCTTCTTCGGCTATTGAAATGTTCTTCCACTTTCGCATGAATACATACACCTTCAGCATCTTTTACTTAGCTCAATGAACTGATTGACCAACCTAGCTCCCTGGTGCTTAATCCTCTTCTTTTTTCTATAGGAAATCGCTTCTCATTATGTAGATTTGGGTCGGGGTGGTAGTGTTCCTTGTGAGTTACCTAGAGAAGTGATTTGGGATGCACTTGTTGTATGCTTACGGTCTCGAAGAAGTGCATCTTTTTCAGGGTTGGGTGTCAACAATTGTGAGCAATTTGTGCATGATTGGCTAGTAGTGTCTGTTGCTCGGTCAAATGCTAACGATGTGGAAACTCCTTTAGCTATTGTTTTCTCTTTAGTTCAGAGTTCAAGTCACTCGTTCTCTGATGAAGATATTTAGAATGGCGAAAATATTTATTCTAGGAAGTTGTCAAAATGGGTACCTTCCAAGGTATTGCAGCCACTACTGGTGTCGCATTTTCAGGTTGTAAAAGTGAGATTATTCATTTACTTTGTAGAATTGAAAAGAAAATTGATGGGCCTAATGGATAGGACACTTCCGGCAATTAGAAGGCAAAGAGAGTTGAGGTTGCTCGAATTTGGCATAAACTATAACTGCCCAAGTGCCTCTTCTAGTGGGATGTTGGTGTTGCATGTTTAGGATTCTCTCTTGGAATGTGAGAGGCATTAATGATCTTTACAAGAGGGATGTTTCAAAAAGTTTTTTGAGGGATTGGAGGTGCGATCTGGCCTGATTCCGGTCACCGGAAAAGTCACCGGTGACTGATTCGCTGACACAGAGAGTGTCAGAGAGGACAAAAACTACCGGTCAGCCTGGCCCTCACAACAGCAAAGGAGTGAACCCAACACACGAGTAGATTTGAGAAAAACCAACAGCGTGGAACGAAAACCCAACGGCGAGAGCAAACAGCAGCCGGCATAGGGGATCTAGCGGGTCATGGAGACCCAAGACCTAACGAGTCTCAGATGAACCTTCGATGACCGCACCTAAAGGCCATAAACCCCGCCCCCCAAAACCAGAAAAATCAAATACACCCCCCCCCCCCAGTTTAAACAACTTAACTTCAAAATGTTATTGTTAGTTATAGGACTTTTGCTAATTGCACCTCGGTTGCTTAACAATGGCAACTTTTGCTTATTAAAATTCAGGAACCAGTTTAAGCAGAACTCACCACAGTAGCAGTTGCTATCATAGTATAGTCAACCCATTTCAAGAACTTCCTTATTCTCCCTCGTGAGGAATGATACAAGCTAGAAGCAATTCCCACTCCAATCAAGGAATTAGCATACAACTTGGAATTCAAATTCTTCCTGCATTCTCAATATACAAAAGATCTAAGATTGTGCCATGAGACTCAGAAAGAGTATACTGTGAACAGATATTGAAAGAACTTGCCTGGGAGCCTGGATTCCAAGAGCAATAAATGGGAGAGAAGTGACAACATTAGCAACAGTTTCTGCAAGGTTTTGATCCCCTACATTGTAACAAGAATGATATAATCACTTTTGATTTGCTTCTTAGCAAGACTTTCCAAGCAAGACCAGGAAACATAAGAAAACAAGCAGTCATCCTCATACCAGTATGAGTACAGCGGATAGGTCTGAAATAGACAGATACTTGATGCTGCAAACGTCTGAATAAACCAAACAAGTGAAATTAATTAGCATTGACCAAGAATCACCAAATTACGACAATGCTAGAGAATGAAGTTACTTTGTCTCACTTACTGCATTAAGATATTGTTGTCGAATCTGGTATTTGAAGTTTTACATGCTGGCCTTCTGTCCCTATTCTTTGTGACCTCTTCGACAACAAATGGTGCATGCGATACCACATGCAGTCCATGGACACCTTTCAGTGATCTGCTAGAGTTCAATACACTCTGGGGACACATTCCTTGGTCACTGAATAATCATTAACTGGCTACCAGCAATGACTTGCAGGTAGCAGTTTGAAGAATCGTGAAGGCAGCGAACTTCAATTTCTCCGTCAGGATCCTCACAGGACAGAACTCGAAATCAACTTTCTGTCCATACCATAAAAAATGTAAGTGTGAGAGGTTTAACTCCCTTTATTTTTTGGGATTCAATATTTTTTGTGTTTCATGCAATAATGACATAGTTCTATATCAGTAAAAACATATTCCCTTCAACTTTGATGAGTCTTGAGATAACCTCACTGCCTAAACTAAATAAACGAAAACAGAACACTAACTCAAGTCTTTACTGAGGAAAGGGTGCCCAACCCCCCCCCCCCCGGTGGAGATATTGAAGTATACTCAGAGATGTTATTTCTATTAGACCCTAGACTTGAAAAGTATTTTATCTTACTTCATGAAAAAGCAGCGAAGATAACCTAGTGAGACAAATTGCTTTAGTCCACTTGTGATTGTTTCATCAGCATGGGATGTGGATTCAAATTGCAATGACTCAGGCAAATATCATAAACTTCAAGCCAAGCTCGCTAGAGCAAATTTGTTACTATTTTTATCTTAGTTGTCGAATCGGGGGAGTAGTTGAATCCATTGCAAGCCTATGCTAGACATTATAATAAACAACCACCCTCACTATGAGTCCTAGTATGGGTCCCACTTTATCAGGTCTGGAGAGATTCAAATACAGGCAATCTTGACTCTACAAGCAAGCTGAGACACCGATTCCAAGTGGCCAATAATGCTTATGCTAGATAGCCGACGAATGTCCCCAGGTTGTTCTATTAGCTCATAAATTTTGGTAGCTTCATGCAAAGGTAAGGTTGTTTACATCCGACTACCCCCCCCAAAAAAAGGTGCTTGAGTAGAATCCAAATGAGATCATGTTGATGGCTCATTTATTGGTTTTACATTCCGCAACGAATTTCAAGATTCAATGTCCTCCTTGATAAGAGACCGAGTATGGCTCTGCTTGAGAATAGGTCGCTCTATGAAAATAATAAAAGAATAGACACAAATAAAAAAGATAAAAAAATAATGGTAACTCACCCTTCAAAGACTTTTGAGAGATCCACTAGCAACAAGCATCCCTAAATTTTATATAATCATGGAGAATGACTATGATGACAAGAAACAACAAAAATCCTGTAATAGCCGGGATTCTTAATCCGGGGCTAACAGTTTAGATTAATG
Source organism: Carnegiea gigantea (assembly GCA_029747015.1). Classification (NCBI taxonomy): domain Eukaryota; kingdom Viridiplantae; phylum Streptophyta; class Magnoliopsida; order Caryophyllales; family Cactaceae; genus Carnegiea; species Carnegiea gigantea. The sequence continues at coordinate 157,290 of JAKOGI010000865.1, read as the reverse complement.
TTTTCATTAACTATACTCTATTTAATTGACCATCTTAGACTATTTGTTTACGTACTGACTAGGTGTAGTATTTATACACGGTAATTTTATTAGTATTCTTGATTTGTTACATAATTACGTGGAATTAGTGAATTTGTTAAAATTAGGCCGGTGTTTAATTACGCAGGAGTGGCAATTTGATTAGGATAATTGAGGTCAAGACTAATCGAGGTTAGATTAGTAGGCCCGAACTTGTTTTAGCTAGAAAACAACCAACAAAAAAAATAAAAGAGAAAGAAACAAAAGGGGGCCGAGGCCCCCTTTCCTTCTTTCGCAGAATAGAGCGCGGCGAGAGAGGGATTTTGCAACACTCTCCAGGAACCAGCAGAACAGGGAGAGAGAGAGAGAGAGGGAGGGAGGGAGGGAGGGAGAGCGCTAGCGGTGGTCCGGCCGTCACCGGCGAGCAGAGAGAGAACAACAGAGAGTAAGGGAGAAGAAGCGGGATCGGGGCAAAATGTGAGAAACCGGGGCTTGGGTCAAGCCCTAATCCAACACAACCAATCAACACCACTACTACCGCCACTGCTGTCTATGGTGGCTGGGCTCAAAACCAGCGGCCTGAGAGGGACTGAGGAAGGAGAACTAGGGCCACGACAGTGGTAGCACACAAAAAAGGGGGGCATAAGCAAGGTGGAGGAAGTAGGAGGCTTGAGTCTAGCTTCAAATCAACTCAATCAACCCAAAATCGGGTCCTCTTGCTTGAAATCGAGGTGGGTGATTCTTGACTTCCTAAACTAATTACTAATCTGCAAGTCGTTTTCCTAAATTGTGCATGAACGCTAATTCGATTATGAGATTGGAATTTGGAATGAATTGAGAATATCATATTAGCAAGTGGATAATTATAGTACTCTTAGATTACCAAGTATCTATAAAAGCTTTATACATGTTCAGGTTTACGATCTCTACGTTTGAAAGGAAATGAATCGAAACGAAATTGGGAGTTTGAATATCGGAAGAAGGTTGGCTCCTAAATTTGGGTTAAAACGATGTGTTTCGAGGTGAACCCTCCTTCAGGTTTGAGTGTTTTAGATCAGCAAAGTGTTGACATATGTTAATTGTGTGCTTATTTTCATATCGAACTTGCGTGCATAAATCTTGAATTTGCTTTGATTATCGTCATAATTATGTATAGATGTCAAATGTTTCAAGCCTACGATGGCACGTTGCTCAACCAAGTTGTGATTTTGTTAGCCTATGACTCATATGTGTGCTATACGTGTATATCATGACTAAGTTCTACGCCAAAGAGTCGTTTGATTGTTTCAATGACTAAGGCAACGTTCTGACTACTTAAGCAAGTAGCTTCAATGTCTAATAACCCCTTAATTGCTTCCAGAAGTTGTGTAAATGTGCTATCAAGATGGAAACAACGCGAATTATGAATGAACATATTTGCTTTGTGCTTGAAGACGTGCGTTCATAAGTATGCATGTGAACTACTGTAATATGGCAAGTATGTTGAGTCATGTCGTTATTAATGACTATTAGACCATTTGCTTGATAAGAATACTTTTAAGCGATACTGATTATGAGTAAGTTGTTAGGCTTGTAAGCTTTCAATACATGTTTTAATAACATTTTATTTGAAAAGTGAATGTGTATTTGGTCATTAATTCGTTTAGAAGCATGTTTTGACAAATGAATAGTCAAATGCTTTTCGATAGTCAAATGACCTTATTCAGGCATTTTAGCCTTCTTGAGAATGAAAGCACCATTATTCTGATACAATGTGAATTTTGATGCAAAATGTGTTTGAAATGAGATGCATCTGAAATGTCTTGGGCTAGGAGAATGGTGCTAAATATTCGGATAAATGTTTAGGGCGTAAACCCGATATACAGAAGCCCTAATTCCTCGGGAGTAGACCCAGAAATGGAAATTCTAGAAGACCCTGACGAGTAATGGTCCATTGATTATAAGAATCCCCGGAGATAATATGAAGAGCTAGTGTAGATCCCCCCTATGAGTACGAATATGAGACTCCGATGCCCTTCAAAATGATTTCGTACCTGTTATGTGATGAAAACTCCTCGTTCGAGGACTATGTTAGCACAAAGATTAGAAAAGTGCATGTATTTGTGAAAAGAGCTTCTATCCAGTTCCAAATGATTTTTCAGTAAATGACGATTGTTCTATAGTTGCTTACTTCAGTATAAGTAATGGTACTTACCTTCATGCGTTAAATCCAATCTCTCACTAAAATGAATCATGCTTGGTGATGTTAATTGAACTCCTTGATGATAGGTCTTTATGTGTGAACTAAATGCTCTACCGTTCTCCATACCTAAATTTGTGCATGAGTCAGTTTGCTTTTGAGTCTGATATGCCTGCTATGTAACGTTAAGCAAGTGATCGTCACTCCTAAGCTACACGAGACATAGTCCAGGTCAGTTAAGAACTTTTGTGCATGAAATAGAAGGAGATTAGGAATATCTTTTGAATCTTTAAGGATTTTGTGGTAATAATCAATATAGGAGACCTTCTGTGATTATTATGTGATATTAAATATCAAAATGTATGTGATTGCTACTTAAACGTATTATGTACAACTCTTTTGTTTTTCTTAGGGTTGAGGATCACTCACTGAGCATATAACAGCCCATCACCTCTCTATTTCCCCTTTTCCCAGGTTTTCGATATGCCAGGTAGAGGTTGAATTGCGTAAGTCGAATTGGAGTCTCCCCCTTGCTTCGAAAAAGATGTTATGCGTACAATATATCTGTAGACTTACAAGTTTGATGATGTAATATGATGTATCCCTAGATTTCTAACTATATGTAAATAAAGGACTTCAATTCATGTATTGCATATTGAATAGCAATCGCTCTGAATGATCATGTGGGCTAACCATTTGAATATTAGGCCGTTTGTTTTAGTTGAAGTTAGCTATTCTTGCGATGTAAACGCCAGTACTTCGGATGTGTGATTCGTTTAATTATATCTTTTATTTCCTTCTCTATTATTGAACCTTATTATTTGGTATACTCTGAGCGCGTAACCCGTAGAGTTGTGGACTCCGGCATATAGCCGTTGTACTTGTTTTGGTGTCCCTTTATGCCTCTATTCATTGCAGGGTCCTAATGTAAGGTTTTAAGCCCAGGAAATGATTGGTTTTTAGCAGAAACTCTTTCTATTTCGCTACATGATTTAAGAAAACGCTAACGTCCCTAACCCTAGGGGATAGGGGTGTTACAAATCCACGCTGGAAATGGTTAACGCCAGTAGCTCTACCGTGAAGAACAAGCAATAAAATAAAACTAGTTTGGGACTAGCCTAAACAAAATACTTACTTATATCATCAAAGAGGGGGGTGCAGGTGGGGCAGTAAGGGAGGAGCAGCTTGTAGTTTTACATATAAAACTCAACAAATCTTAAAGTTAAAATACTCATCAAGATTCTAATTCTGAATTGCAAGCTAGACTAACATATGCAAAGATACATCATACTTACACCCACAAGCTCTATGCCTACTAAAAAATAACGAACCACACACAGAGCACTTTAGCATGCCTCTCCTAACCTCTCATTTTTTGCATTAAGCTTGACGATGGGGGTTGATGACAAGAGGAACATGGTCAAGCACCAAGAAAACCAAGGTGTGGCATGCTGAATGGGTTGTCTTGCTCCTCCGAAATAATTGGAAGGCAAGAGGACGATGGGTTTTGAATTCTGGTAGTGACAACATCATCCATGCTTCACGCCACTTGAGGTGGGTATTTATATTTCATTGGCTTATGAGGTAGATGCACAGTAGGGCAAGAAATGGCTAATGCAGCACTTCATTGTTAGCATTAGTGACAATATTGCTAACCATTCGAATTTCAGAAACCAATCAGCATTATATCTGAGTTGAATTTGCTCTTGTACCCCAAAGAAGATCCACAGTTGTAGCATTCTATATGACTCCAGTAATTCAAGGAAATATACATATAGACATCCAAAACTCTAATCTTCTAGCTTTAAAAACACCCTGAAATGTTAGTTTCTACAATACATCATATCCTATTCAGCAGCAAAAGGAAGATTACCCGGTTTGTACAAGCAATCTTTCCGAGACATTTACAGAGAATCTCCCCTTTACTTCCTTCAAAGCTTAACTTCAGAATTTTCAGTCATTTCCAAAAGCAGTCTGAACTAAATCTTAGCGTAAATGACAAACTTACAATTAGGCATTTGCCCAGAATTCCCAATACCAACCCTCCATCGTACATTTTGATTATCAATTCATCATCAATCATAAAATCAGAATCCAACATTGCCCACCCCAACTTACATGCAGCTAGTAATACCCAGATTCCCGAATGACAGCAGTCAAACCACAATCCAAATGGGGAGCCAAAATCGTACTTACAATCCAAATTCTTGCCTAAGTCCAACCAATCTACAAGAATACAAAAGAGAAACAACAAACCAACTGGGAAAAGGCTAGTTAAACAGCAGTTACAAGAGAGAAACCTGGATAACAGCCGCGAATGTTATTGAATTCAGAAGCCAAAATTCTTGGAGGTAGGATGCTGGATTCCTAGATGATCGGAATTCATACTGAACCTTGAAAATATTTAAAAGAAGTTTTTAAAGAGAAACGAAAAAAGAAAGCAGAAGGGTCCGCTAAAAGGCTCCTATTGGGAGATGCGGATCACACGTAGAGTGACGCGCGTGGGAGAGCGCACCTTCTGGCTGGAAGCCGCTCGCATATTCGCTTTTTCATCAGGGGCATCTCCTCGCCTAACAGTTAGATGCGCGGCCCCAGATGCGTGTTCTGAAACGTGGCCATGGTTTCTTTCTCGTAGATTGTTCACGAGTTCTGTTTTTTTTTTTTTTTTAATTCTTTCTAAAATTTACGAGTCTTTATTTGGAAAATTTACGGAATGTTCACACATCAAAAAGCCTTCAATCAATTCATTTTTTTGCAATAAATGAGTGTTATTTTTGGAGGGAAAACAAATGAGTGAAAAAGCAAAAGCAAGTGCAATTATCAAAATATCCTTAATGAGTTAAACATCCCTCTCTCTCTCTATCTTTGTTGTCATTTTCTCTCTCCACCAAAACTTGGAAGCAAATACAGGGGCTCGATTTGCGCTATGGTCCAAATCGAGAGTTTGTGCAAAGTACATAGATGCGCGCTCTCCCTCTTAATTTCTCCTCATAATTGAATCTACTTCTGAAAGTGCGTGGTAGTGAGCAATTGTGCTTCAAAATTGAAGGAAATCTTGCCCTCAATTTTTTCAGTGAAGCATGAATGTGGGAGAAGAAGTGGGTGACGCAAGGTGCGTAGGTGTAAGTCAGAGAAAATGCAGAGGGAGGCTTGGACTTGAGTTTGAAGTGTTTGGTAATGATGGATACCTGACAATGGAGATCAGCCGTGAACTCGGAGGGGGAAGGGTTCGAACATCTGATGTTGGTAGACGACTGCAAGCAGAGTAGTAAACAACATGTATGTGAAATATTATTTTAATTTTTAAAGTTTGATATGTGGAATGACGTTGTGGTGAATGTTTTAGGTCGTAGGAAGGGTAAAAGTTTGGGGTTTAATGTATACCATGTCGTTGGTCACCGTTGACCATACTATTATTAGAGTAGTTGTTGCGTGAACCCAATTACATAGGTGGCAGGGGGAGGCAGGAGGGTGGATTAGGGGTCATTCTCCTCCAAGGAAGATAATATTGTTAAAACCCACATTGACTACAAACAAAGTGGTGGTAAACCAGGGAAAATGTTGTGGTTACCATTGTAGACATAGTGTACTGAATAGGTACACTGAGAGCAGTGGTGTTGGCGACTCTTACTATGTACTTCTGTACAGTAATTGATGCATTGTTGGTTGCGATGACAAAAAACTATTAATGTATGATGTGTCGGGTAATTGGGAAGATGGTTGACCGATTGACTAGTGCAGTAGTCGTGTTGTGACGTCTGGTACACCTATCTTAGCGGAACTTACAAGGGGATATTGCTTGCGCCCTGCAGGCTTGATGCAGACACCCATCTTGTTAATTTCGCATGTGGTATAGTGTGTAGTGAGAAATTTGAAGAGTGACTGTGGTTCTTGGAAACGGTTGTTGAGTGCTTGGGGAGTGCATGCAAACGCACGGAATCACAAATACAGGGCACAAAATCTCGGAGTGCTCAAAATGCAGCGAAGTGGACATACGAGGCACACTTGTCGTAATCCCCGCGCTGATTTTGATGCGAGCCACGAAGGCGATGTTGAAGATTTATTGGATGGTTCCTATGTTCCAAGCGCAAGCAGGACATGAGATTGTGTTGTAGAATTTCATTAATACACAGATTTGTTGGTTACCCTAAGATATAATAGGTGTAGTCATTGTTGGTGATTGTGGTCTATGTTTTCTGTGGTAGTGATAGTGGCTAGATGTCACAGGACAACCAGCATGTTTGTTTCAACTCAATCTTTGCAGGTTGAATGGTTACAGATCGTCTTCCATGTTCACCCAACGGAAGCGATAAGTTGACCCTGGTAAACCGTGCTATCAAATGGGTAAACTCATTGCTAGTTCAGAAACTGGTACCCTGATTGTGATTTGCTGTTTGAATGTTCCAAGGAAGCCACCGAATAGGGGTCGTGGTAAATTGAACGTGGTTGCTTACTGGTACACGAGTAAGCTGTGCTTTATCATTTTGAGGGAGAAGTTTCCCACCATAAACTGCCCCTGCGAGCTGGACTGGAGACGTTAGTCCGAAAGTGTATCCACAGTATGTTTGTCTGTGAATGACATGTGGGTTGCAGTGTCGGGCCAAGCTCTACATGGTCATTATATGAATTATGTGGTTGATCGCTTATCATGTAGTTCTTACCTTGATAAACGGTTGATAACATCACCATATCTCAGTATGCAAAGGGGTTAAACATAATAAAGTTCGGCGTTAATAATTTCAAGTGGACTAGAGTTAGGATTACTAACAAGGGATACACAATTGTGAACACAAATACAGAGTAATAGTGGCACATAAAGAGATGGCGAAGACAATGGTAAAGGACACTTAATCGACATACTAAAATGACAAGAATACCATAGTAGTAAATGAGATGCCTATTCTTCAATCGCGTCTCCCCCCTAAGTTTCCACTGTTGCTTATACCTTCCTCCTCCTCAAACGACACTGGGCTGCTCGTGCCACTGCCACTCTCCTCATTCTCATAAGCAAATTCACTTTTCTTACTTTTGTTATGTGAATTCTCCTCACCCATGTCTGCAACTTCTGCAATGGGGCTCGAATTTCGTTTCTGTCTGCTACGCAACTCCATTCCAAACATCTGTAACACATAAATCAGAACAAACACATTGCCACATTAAATTAGTACATAGTGACATTCCTTCCCCTATGATTCACCCGACATGGGATGAGATTTATATACAAAATACTTCTTACCGTTTACCAAAATATTCCATCATGTTTACCACGATATACATTGATTGCATCATAAGTTCACAACCTAAATAATGCATCATTTAACTCTGGACCTCAGTGACAGTAAATTTTTAATCAATACTTGTACACTGTACACTGCAGTTGTTGCCATACTTAGTTGGGGAGGGGCTTCACATAAATTGCCTTCCCGCCATTTACCAAAGGAGCCACCATGTGTACTATGCCATGCAATCACTACAACATGATGTAGCTCATTACATCTCATTCATTTTAATGCCTACAATCTAAGCAACTTTTACATGTGCACTTTTATCACACGATAATTACCAACATCTATGTACCTCACCTACAATAGGTCATTTCCCTTGATTTACCTATTCAGTTCAACATCATTACCATGATATACACTCACTGCAACATAATAAGAGTCGCCAACATCACAGCTCTCGGTGTACCTATTCATCAGTACACTATGGCCCTATTCTTTTCAATGGGAAATGATGAGTGTGGGATGGGTGAGTGTGGAAAGGGGGGAAGGAATGGGTGAGAGTTGGTAAGAGTGATATTTTTTTAAAGTGTGGGAAAGGGGGTAAGGAGTGGGTGAGAGTGGATAGGAGTTGAAAGGAGTTGAATGAAGAGGGGAGTTGAATGAAGGAGTATGGGAAAGGGGGGAAAGGAGTGGGTGAGAATGGGAAGGAGTGGTATTTTTGTTTAAGTGTGGGAAAGAGTGGGAAGGGGGGGAAGGAGTGGGTGGGTGTGGGAAGGAGTGAGTTAGGTTCATTAAACCACGAAAAGAACAAGGCCTATGTCTACTATGGTGAACATCACATTTTCCCTGGTTTACCACTGCTTTGTTCGTAGCCAATGTGGGTTTTAACAACATTATCTTCCTTGGAGGAGAATGACCCCTAATCCTACCCTCTTGCATCCCCCCGGTCACCATGCAATTGAGTTCACGCAACAACTACTCTTATGATAGTATGGTAAACGGTGACCAACAATATGGCATACATTGAACCCTAGACATCAACCTTCCTACAGCCTAAAACATTCACCACAACGTCATTCCACATACCAAACTCTTAAAGTTAAAATAATATTTCGCATACCTATTGTTTACTACTCTACTTGCAGTCGTCTACCACCGTCAGATGTTCGAACCCTTCCCCCTTTGAGTTCATGGCTGACCTCCATTATCAGGTATTGATCATCACCAAACACTCCAAGCTCAAGTCTAAGCCTTCCTCTGCACTTTCACTAACCCACACCTATGCACCTTGCCTCACCTACTTCTTCTCCCACATTCACGCTCCACTGCAAAAATTAGGGGCAAGATTTCCTCCAATTTTGAAGCACAATTACTTACTACCACACATTTTCAGGAGTAGATTCAATTATGGGGAGAGATTAAGAGAGAGAGAGCATCTATAGACTTTGCGATTTGGGCCATAACACAAATCGAGCCTCTGTTTTTGCTTCCAGGTTTTGGTGGATAGAGAAAGTGACAACCTAATAGAGAGGGAGGGAGGTTTAACTCATTAAGGGTATTTTGGTAATTGCACTTGCTTTTGCTTTTTCCCTCACTTGTTTTTCCCTCCAAAAGTAACACTCATTTGTTGCAAAAAAAATGAGTTAGTTGAAGGCTTTTTGATGTGTGACCCTCCTGTAAATTTCCCTATTTATTTTCTAGAGTATTATGTTTAAATTTTACAATGAAATTAGGTAATTTAAATGCTATATGTTTCTGTTGTTTTAAGAATACTATACTTTGAAATTATATGAAAAAAAATACAATCTGAAACAAATTTATGCTACGATTTCTAACCGACTTCTCAATCTCTTCCATCTCTCTCTCCCTAAGTAGCAAGTGTTTTCGACACAAAATCATGGGGGCATCCGCTGCCACTCTTTTTCTCATTCTCCAGTCTAAATTTTTTGTTTATTTGGTTTTAGTATTAGTTTTAGTAGTTATTATCTCCCCAGTTGAAGGATTTATCAACTTCTTTTGTGTGAGTTGTATGTTTCTCCAATTGTGAGAGTTTTAAGGTTTGTTTGCTATTTTTGTGTGTTTTTTAATTTGAAGGAAATGGATTTGTTGTATGCTTTGAAGCAGGAATCCGATGGATTTTGACCTTTCAAGTGTTATCTTGCATGCCAAAGATCTCACTCGAGAATCCTATGCTGGATTAGCAAATCAACCTCTACTGGGAAATCATGCTAGGTCTGTGGATTCTCTTTTCCAGGCTGTATGTAGAAACAGCGAGCGTTAGAAAACATGAGATCAGTATATCCCAAGTTGGTGTTTTTGATGTTGAGGTTTTATTTTGACATTAGATATTATATTTGTGTATGTCAAATATATGTTGTAGATGTATGGTAAATTATCTGATGAATTATTGAATTTTCTTCCCCCCCCTAAAAAAAACAACTTTATGCCATGGAAATAAATATTTCAAAGCTCGGAGCGCTACTGCTTATCTTATAAGGTCAGATTATTGATTTCCACTCTCCATGAAGTTTCGATTATTTATTACTATATTTGAGAATCCTTTTAAGTAGGCAAGTAAATTACTTACTTGGATTTCAATCATTCTAAATATATTAACAAAATGAATGTGAATTTTTTACTAACATGACGTAGCATAACTAGATGGAAAATATCGCCATGAATAGGATGAGTTTTAATGATGAAATATAAAATGAACCAATCATAATATGTCGGTGTACTTTTTGTTAATAAGAATAGAGTTTTTGTTTGGATTTCTATATACAACATATGTGTATGTGTGTGTATGTGTGTGGTCAAGTCTATAGATTGATCTAATAACATGGCACATTTTAGAGGAGAGAAGTTTCTTTGTTTTTAAAGGACAGATCATAAAAATGAGGGTGAACTTTCAAAAGTTAATAAAAATTATCACACAGAGAGAACTGAATATGTAAATTTGTAACTATTGTATAATTTATGGTCCTGTTTGGCAAACAACTGTTAGTTATTAGCTATTACCTATTTGTATTAGTAGTTAGCAGTTCGTTGTTTGAGTTAGCTGTTTGAATTAGCTGTTTGTTGAAAAACTGTTTGGTAAAATCAGCTGTTTCTGATAAAATTATGAGACAAAAAGCTAATTCTTCAAAAAAACTCTTTCAAAAGGCTCATGTAATTAGCTTTTTCAAATTAGCTTTTTCGACCCAAAAAGCTTTTCTAAAAAGCTATTTCAGCAAACACCCAGATTAGCTTTTTCATTTGGTTAAACAGCTAATTTTGGTCAAAAAAGCTCTTTTTGGCCAAAAAGCTCTTCAAAAAACTATTTGCCAAATACTCCCTATATCTTAGTACACTTTTTTTAAAAATTGGTAAACATTGAGAACTATGGGTTCCTATCCAAGGCACCCAATGGACCATGCGCAAGGCACAAGCAAAGCCCTACAAAAGCCTAGGCGGAAAGGCAAGTCGCTTCACCCACACAAGTTAGTGAATTATATGGCTAATGAGATTTGATTTTACGTATTTCAAATAAAAGATGAAACTTATGCCAACCAAATCAGAAGCCTTGGCATTTATATTTTAATGTGGGATAGTCAAATGAACTTAATAGATCATAGGGTGATCAGCCCTCAAAAGCAGTATGTTAGGATAAAATGATCTCCCTTCTAAGAGGGGAGTCACGTCCCAAAATTTTTATTATAGCAAGAATCCAAGTGACGATTGGAATAGACAAGAAGTTATGTCATCTCTCTATCTAATTTACGTGATACATAAATTGCACAAATAAAAAAAATCTATACCTTTTATAATTTTGAAATTTTAGTCTAGTAGTTAAGATTCCATCATATTGTACAGCATATCTAAAGTTGTACCCTTCCCCATTTCCCTTGCTTATATGGAGCTTTTGAACTTATCCAAAATGCTCATAATTTCTAGGTGGGTTGCGAACACAAATTTGAAGTCTAAATTAAATAAAATGAGAAAATCGAGAAACAAATTGAATTTTGTATTAATGTTGTGTATATGTGTACAATCTCTATATTGAATACAAACAAAGTAGTCTTATGATTCAAATTCCTTGGAACTTGAAAGATTCAAGAGTATAACTGCTTAATCTCAATCGATGTAGAGCCGGATAACGAACATCGAAGTCATCCTTCATCTTGAGCTACAAAAGTTGTTGATTATTGATCATTGTTTTTTAAGTGTTGCAAGCTTTGATCCTTATCACTTGGAAGCTGGATGACACCTCAGTTTGAGCTTTTGAAATTTACAGAAGCCGAATGTGTAGAAAGTAAGGAAGATGACCCTTATAAAGAAATTATTATTATTTTCTACATCATTAACAATGCATCACAATTTTTAATTGGCCAGCATTTACTGCCACTTAGTTGTTCCCCCATAGTCAACCTAACGCATGGAAATTTGCATTTTGTAAGATAAAAATAATTTTATTTGCATGTGGCGCTATATGATTATGGAGATCCCTCTATGCCTCCTAATTTGGAGGACCAAATCAATCAAGGCTATTGAAGTTTGCTTGCCAAAAGTTAAATAAATCATCCACATTCTGTCAAGGAACACAAACAGCAGATTATGGGTTTAAAACAGTGCAGCAGCCCGATTTTGGGAATCAAATTGCTTACACTTCCATGAGATTTAAGTCCAATATTTTGCCATGAAATTGAAGCTCAGGCAGTCAGCTTTCCAATAAAGCAAGTTCAAAGTGATTAGGGCTTCATTTGTCCACCCAAATCAGCCATTAAATGCAAACTGTCCAGACTGCCCAGTTGAATCAGAATGTACCCCATTTTGTGTGCTTAATTACTTAGGCCGCCTTGAAGTTTAAGTTTGACATTTTTTGATATTTTGGTTCCTTAAGATCTTATCTTCTACAGCAGGTAAAACAATTTAGGCTAAGTCATGTAAAAATGGGAGAACTAGGTCAGTTTTACAAACCATGCAGGCTAGACCCGGTTTTGACTAGTCTGAAGCTTCTGAAGCATTGAGGCAGCAAATCGAGTCCAAAAGCTAAAATTCCACCTGAAGGAGTTAGGGGACATCCTAAAGTTTCCCTGCATGCAATGAAATCCAAATCATGCTCACTTTTTGCATGTTAAACGTGGTGCACAAAAATAGCCAAAAACTGCTCGATTAGAGCTAGCTAATGCCGTGGAGGATTACAAGCCTTCTGCCCATCTAATCTTGTCTAAGCAGCTTGTTTAGAAAAGTAAAGAGATATTAGACACATCATAAGCCTTTCTCATCAGTCAATTGAAAAACCAATGAGAAACAAAAGAAGGAAAGCAGAATGAACCTCATTGGTCAGCTATAAAGTGCAAGGGAGATAAGGCCACTTTATACTTTTCTCACACATATGGGCAGCAGCTTGCTTGCTTACTTGCTTCCTTAGGCTGAATGTAATTAGTATAATCTAGCTTATTTTGGTGCATAAAGTTGTAATTGGCTTGATTAAATCGTGTTTAGTTAAAACCGATTTGACTAGGCTAGATTAGGCTAGATTAAGCGAGGTTAGAGGTTTCCTAACTTTGAAGGAACCTCTTATCCTTTCCTAGGTAGCACATGAATGTCCATATAAGGGCCTTTAGGGACATTATTTTTTAGTTAGCTTATTATCTTTGAAATTGAAAAGTGATTTGAGAGCATTGCTCCCTTTCGTGTCTTAAATGCTTTCTTGCTTATCCTAGTCTAGGCCAGATTATGTGGTGATCAAGTGAGTTTTAAACTTTGATTAAGTGGTGTTTCTGTATCTTAATCATAGTTTAAGGGCCCTAAGCTTGAGCTTGGTGGTGTTTTTGTATCCAAGTTTTAGCTTTAGAACTATTCTTTACTCCATTTTTAGTTTCGGATTCCATTAAGTTCAAGTTTAGTGTCGTGAGTTCTTAGCTTGTTCCTTGCAATTCTTTAAGTGTGAGTTGAAGGCCCTCCATAGATACCTCATATTTGGTATCAGAGTAAGTTTTATCTTGGCCTGAAACCTACTCCCACATGCCCCAATGCCATCCAAACACTTTCCTAAACACAAACCCCATTTCTGTTCCAAGCAAATCGCATACACAATGAGTACTAGCTTGAGTTTAGATGAGGAACTTGATGCTGTGTTGAAGAGTAATCATGAAATTACTACTTCAAATCAAGAACGCAAGAATTCCAATCATGAACTAAGAGCACAAAATGAGTACCTAAGGAAACAGTTAGGTGCTTTCTTGAAACAAAAGCAAAAGATTAATGAAGAACCAACCCAGTTTGATCTTAGAGATGAAGAAGAAGCTAGCAACCCATTGAGTTCATCTAGTGATGATGAACCAGCAAGGACCATAAGAATGGAGCCAAGATTTCAAGCCAACTCTAATAATTTTAGATTTGAGATTCTAGAATTTAAAGGCAAGTGGGATCCAGATGAGTTCCTTGAATGGATGCATATGGTGGAGAGAGTTTTTGGGTATAAGGATGTGCCTGATAATAAGAAAGTAAAGCTGGTGGCCCTTAGGCTAAGGAATTACGCCTCTTTATGCTGGGCTAACCTTTGTGCCAAGAGGGTTAGGTCCAGAAAGAGCAAGATCAAGATGTGGGAGAAGATAAAAGCCAAGCTAAAGTTATGATTTCTTCCATCCACCTACATCCAAGATAGCTACTCTTAGTTCCATAATCTTACACAAGGTGCCCTTAATGTTGAAGAATACACATGTGAGTTTGAGAAACTCATGATCACGTGTGATATTCAAGAGCCAGAAGAGCAAACTATTGTAAGATACTTAGGGGGGCTTGATCCTAGGTATGCTAATGTAGTTGAATTACAACAATACACCAACTTTGATGAAGTAGGTGTGCTTACTCACAAGGTTGAGCAACAAAGAAAATCAAGGCCCTTTAAGCATGAGTTTCCAAAGCCCCCACTTTAGAATGAACCCTTTAACAAGGGGAGCCCTATTTTTCTCCCTAAACCTACGACACCCATTCCTCTCACCCCACAAAAGAGCCCAACTCTACATCTAAGCCTACCCCCACCTAGACCTAAACCCATTCCTAAGGGCATCTAAAGATGTTTTAAGTGCCAAGGATTTGGGCACTTACCTTCAGATTGCACCAACCGTAGGATTGTTACCTTATCCGAATGGAAGGCAGCAGAGGAGGCCGAATTAGAGGAGGAAAATAAAGAGAATGTTGGGGATGATCTTAAGGGAACTTTGGAGAATATAATAGTGAAAGCGGATGAAGGTGAAATGCTTACTTTGGGCATCAACCATCCATTAAAGAGCTATGAGCATCTCAGCCTTCTTCTCACTTCTAGTTAACTGTTACTTAAAACTCCTAATTTTGAATTTAGAGTTTTTAAGGAATGGGTTCAAGACAAGTCCGAGGGGTCCCCCCAAATCAGATTCAAATCAGCAAGGCAAATGAATGGGAAGGAGTCTCTAAGGTCAAGAGAGACTTATTTGAATGGATGAGCTTACAGCAAGAATTGAGCCAAGTATAGAAGATGATTACCTAACTGATTTGAGGTCAAATCTTTCTCAACAAGGGGAGGATGATGGAGATCCTTCCATGCCTCTTAATTTGGAGGACCTAATTAGTCAAGGTAATCTAAGTTTGCTGGTCAAAAGTTAAATAAATTATCCACATTCTCTTAAGGAACACAAACAGCAGGTCATGGGCTTAAAATAGTGCAGTAGCCTGGCTTTGGGAATCAAGTTACTTCAACTTCCATGAGATTTAAGTCCAATAAAGCAAGTTTGAAGTCATTAGGACTTCATTTGCCCACCCAAATCAGCTATTAAATTCAAATTGTCCAAACTGCCCGGTTGAACCAGAATGTACCCAGTTTGGTGTGCTTAATTACTCAGCCTCGTTATGGTTTAAGTGTGATATTTTTTGATATTTTGGTTCCTTAAGATCTTGTCTTTCAGGGCATGTAAAAAGAGTTTGTTAGGTCATGTAAAAATAGGAGAACTAGGTCAGTTTTACAGACCATGCAGGCTGGACCCGATTTGGACTAGCTTAAAGCTTCTAGGAGTTGAGGCAGTAAATCAAGTCCACAAGCTAAAATCCTACTTGAAGGAGTTAGGGGACATCCTAAGGTTTCCCCCCATGTAAGGAAATCTAAATCATGCTCACTTTTTGCATGTGAAACGTGGTGCACAAAAACAGCCAAAAACTGCCAGGTTAGAGCTAGCCGATGCCATGCTGGATTACTAGCCTTCTGCCCATCTAATCTTGTCTAAGTAGCATTTCAAAAAGGTAAAGAGATATTAGACACAATCATAAGCCTTTCTCATTAGCTAATTGAAGAACCAATCAGAAACAAAAGAAGAAAAGCAGAATGAACCTCATTGGTCAACCGTAAAGTACAAGGGAGATAAGGCCACTTTTTACTTTTCTCTCACATATGGGCGATAAGTGCTTAATGTATGCATTATTTTAAGGCTATTTTGTGTCAATTTTTAGGAGAATTATGTGCTTAATATTATTATTTACACTCCTATTCTCGATTTATACTTGGGTATAGTTGTTTGAGGTGTTTTGCAGGAGTTTAAGCCTTTTTACCCAGCATTTGACCATAATAGATGTGTTTTGACCTCCGCATGGACCCCCATGAGTTGCTACGCCTGTGAAGCAAGAAAAGAGCAGAAATTCGGCTCCAGCCCAGGCCATGGTCGAACCGTGGTACCTGCCACGAACTGTGGTGAGCCTGTAACTACTGGCTCTTTGTCTTCCTTCGACTGTGTGGCTGAGATCAAGCGAGATCCTCTATAAATAGCTTCGGCTTGCAATAGTGAAAAGCAATCCTAGAGCAACGCAAAAGCATTCGATTAGAGTTTTAGCCTAGTTTCTTTCTTTCTCAAATTTTGTTTTCTAGTTTGATTTTTAGTTTTGGTGAGAAATCTTGAGTACATGTGTTTGGTTTTTGAGGTGGTTTGAAGCCCTTTGTTGAAGGCCATCTTAGTTAAGCCTTTCTCTCTGATTTCACCAGATTGTTGGTTAGTTTTGTTTATTTTTCAATCATGTTTGAGTAGTTTTCTTTTTATCTAAGGATTTAATAGTTAATATAAGTGTTGTTGGATCATGTTTTAATTTAAAGAATTGTGTTTAGTTTCATGATTGGTTTGATTTCGTTCTATCAAGTGTTTAATGTGTTGTGGGTATATTTTTGGCCAAAATTTACTTGCTTACTTGAAACAAGCAAATGAAAAACTGAAAGGTGACATTTGGTTGTTGGACTGCTTGACTAAACCGAGCATTGAGTCATCTCGAAAGAGAGATTTGTATGCTAGGAGGACTAGTGAGTAATCAAAAATATTAAACTTGAATTAAGGAAAATTAGTTTCAGAGAATGACTTTTGCTTAGTTTAGGCAAATTTGATTGATTTTGAAAGAATAGATCAAATTTCTGGATAGATTGCAATTCCTCGAGATTAACCGATTAGAGAAAAGCACTTGTTAAATCATTTTCATCCAATACTCTTTCACAACTACGAATTCCTAGACATATTTTCTATTTGATTGACACAGAATAGTGAATTAGAAGTTGTTAAATCAAACCCTTTGAATTAGAAGTTTACTAAGCACATTCTGATAGACAAGACTCGGTAAGTTACATTAGTACCTGAGGAACGATATCTATACTACGGCTACTCATGCATTTGCGGTGTTAGTGGACTAAGCTTTTGGTATTGTTGCCGAGGACTAAACTGTTAACTATTAAGATAGCCTTGCGAAAGTGATTAAGTATTTTATTGTTCTTTATTATTATTTTCTTTTCTTGTTTAATTGCGCTGGTAGTGTTGGTGATAGTGCATGTAGGAATTTTTTCTAGTTTATGTATAGTCCGATCTTATATGAACCTGATCCTGAGATTGAGAGGACTTTCTGCTTAAGGAGGAAAAAGCAAAGGATTCAACAACAAAGGCGCGAGGCAAGAAGGAATTCAAACATGGCAGAAGGAGGAGGTGACCAAAGAAGGACTCTTCGAGATTTCGTTACCCCTGGAGTCCAAGGGATCGCCTCAAGCATCGCTCGCCCTACTGTAGATGCCAATAATTTCAAGCTCAAACCAGCACTCATTTCTATAGTGTAACAATCCCACTTTGGCAGAACGCCTTTGGAAGACCCAAATCTAACTTCTCAATCTTTTTAGAGGTGTACGATACATTGAAGCTCAATGGAGTCTTGAGTGATGCGATTCCCCTGCGCTTATTCCCTTTCTCATTGAGGGATAAGGCAAGGACTTGGTTACACTCCTTGCCATCTAGATGCATTACCATCTGGGATGAGTTGATAAAAGCATTCCTCGTCAAGTTTTTCCCTCCAAGCAAAATAGTAAGCCTAAGGAATCAGATCACTAACTTTATGAAAAAAGATGATGAGACGCTCTATTAATCCTGGGAGCGTTTTAAAGATCTGCTGCGTTTGTGCCCCCATCATGGTCTTCAGCGTTGGATGATTATCAAAGCCTTTTTATAATGGTGTAACCCAGTCTGTAAGGTTCACTATTGATGCGGTGGCAGAAGGAACTCTGATAAGCAACACTGAGGATAAAGCCTATAATTTGATTGAGGAGATGGCGCTAAACAACTTTCAATGGTCCAGTGAACGAGGCCAACCTAAGTGAGTTAGAGGTAAGCTTGAAGTTGATGTGCTTACTTTACTTTCTGCTAAAGTAGATGTTATGACTCAAAGACTAGACCAAATGAATGTTAATGCTGTGAATTCTAATGCCCCTTCCCCTTGTGAAATTTGCGGTTCTGTTGAGCATGCAACTTGAAATTGTCAAGTTGGGAGTCCTTTTTCCCAAGACCCTAGTGAAGTTAATTATGTTCAAAACTTCAACCCAAGACCGACCAATGACCTTTACTCTAATACATATAATCCGGGTTAGAAGAATCATCCAAATTTTTCTTATAGGTCTAACCCAAACCCATCAAATGTGCCCCTTATAAATGTTAGACCAACCCCTAGTTTTCAAAGACCCCCATTCCCTTCTCAAATGCCCTAAAAGTCTAATTTAGAAGCAATGGTGGAAAGCATGCTTATGGCACAACAAAAATAGGATGAGTATATTAAGCAACTAACCTCAAAGATTGATGTGCTTACAACTCACAGTAGGATGTTAGAGGCTTAAATTGCCCAAAAAGCTAGTTTTTCATCTATACCCGCAAATAGACTTCCTAACAGCCCAAACCTTTGTAACTGTGTTACCATGAAGAAAGAAGAAGAGAACTTAACTGACCCTGAGGATACACTAACGGAAAAAGGTAGGGAAATAATCATGGCTGGAAATGAGGAGAGAAATAATGATGGCAAGACTGCCACATTCAAAGAGAATGACATTGTTGAGATCCCCACTATCTTTCCCTCTAAGCTCCCCAACTCAGGTAGTTTTTATATCCCCTACATTGTGGGAAAGGTGGAAATTGAGAGAGGTCTATGCGATCTAGGTGCTAGTGTTAGTATAATGCTCTATTCTTTATTTCACAAGCTGCACCCAGGACCATTAGTAGTCGCACCTTTTTCACTACAGTTGGCTGATGATTCTGTGACACAACCTATAGGCAAATTGGATAATGTGGCAGTCAATATAGGAGACATTTGGGTGTTGTAGGACTTCATTATGGTTGATATGCCTGAAACCAACGATGCTCAAATTATCTTAGGTCGGTCTATTTTAGCGACAGCTGGTTGTCACATTGATGTAAGAGAGGGTCGTATCTCTTTTGAGGTAGAAGGACGCTTTGCTGTGTTTAGTCATAAAAAGGAGGACGTGGTTTCTTCTCATTCTTCTGTATTGGATGCATTACCCCTTTCCCCTGAGATCGATATGGAGGATGTCTTGAATTGTGAAGATTCTTCTGATTCTGACTAGATTTCTTATGAGTGTCCTGACCAAAGATATATTAAGGTGGAGTTTTCTACTCCTATGCCACCTAACAGCGCCAAGGTTGAGGCCCCTATTCTCAATGAGTCTTCCATGAGTGATTATTGCAGGTTTGCACAAACTGTTCTCTCTACGCCCTCGATGAAAGGTTTTGATGCAGATTTTGACGTAGGGTTAAACAAGTTGATGACAGCCCATCTGATGGGCCGCAAAAGTGATTTGTTTTGTATTTAGATTATGCATTATGGCACCAAGCTATGAAGATGAAGGACTTGCAGCCAGAACTTTTAAGATGATACCTTCACTTGAAGAAATTTGATTTTGTGGTCCGGAACAAAGTCAATGTCCATATACTATTTGATCCAAACCAAGCATAGAACAAGGGTCAAGCTCTTAAGCTTAAAAGAGCACTTCTTGGGAGGCAAACCATGTTCTTTTTCCTTTCTCTTTTTCTTTCCTTTAGCTTTTATTTCTACTATTTTTGTAATTTGTGATTAAAAAAAAGAGAGAAAACAAAAATAAAAAAATATAGATAAAATGTTGGCACCACGGCTTGTACCCCCAAAAATACAACCGTGGGTTGCCAACCCAGAAAAAAGAAAAAAAAGTTATGTCAGTAGACACCATGGTGGCCCTGTGGTAAAGGCCATGGCCTGTGGAGGACTGCTACGGCCCGCGGTCTAGGTTTTTGACCGCAGTGCCCTTTCCTTTCTCTTACTTCTTCTTCAACCTCTGGACATACTCTCTCCCTACCTCCATTTTCTCTTTCTAAAACTTCATAACCAATACCTCTAATCTTCTCTCATTTCTTCACCATTTTCAATCATTTTCACACCAAATCATTTCCTTTCACTCAATCTTCCCTTTTTTTCCACAAATTTCATCTCTTTTCTTCTTCTTCTTCTTCTTCTTCAAATTCATCTCACATTCATTTATCCACCGTACCCATCCTTTTCTCTCTCTTATTCTTCATATTTTTAACTTAATCTCTTCAATTTTCTAGGTTTTAGTTCTCAATTTTGGTTTTAGTTTTGTCTTTGGTTATAGTTTTGTTTTTGGTTAGAGTTTGCAACCATGGCACCAAACAAGAGACAAAGGAGCACAAGGAGGTTTGTTCATCAAGTCAAGCATCATCTCAATCTCAAAGGGCATCCCAAACTGCGCACACTAGATGTAACATTCCTCACCCTCTTGGTTTAACGTATCTCGATCATGTTGCTACGTACAATTGTTTGAATGAACGTATGGTTGTAGCAATTAGATATTATGATAACGATTTATTAGCCCGATTGGAAATGTTGGATGATGTTAGATGGTTCTTAGAAGAGGTGGTAGGGGACACTTTTTAGAACTCAATGAGCATACATATCGGGACCTGACCCTAGAATTTCTGAGTACAGTCCATGTAGAGGTCACTAAAGGGCCTCGATGTCAAGGCGGATATATATCGTTTTATTTGCAGGGTCAATTGTATGAACTGAACTTAGGTATCTTCAATAGTATTTTCGGTTAGCATAGATTTATCGTACTGCTAAGTCCCCCACGAATTCAATCCAAATGCATTTTAGGGTAAACTTTCTGGAAGTGTTAGGTAGAGCACCGGTTCCGCAAAATGCACACATATCAGGAACCCTTGCATTAGAGTAGCCCAGCGTATTTTGGCTTATTCTCTGTTTGCTCAAAATGATAGCCTAAATGCCCTGAGACTTTTTGAGTTGTACTTTTTGTCCTGTATGCTTGGTGGTGATCAGCTTGACCGAGGTTCATTTTTAGCTCGACAATTACATAGTGCTGTTGTTAGCACTAAAGGTAGGATAATCATTGGTGGGATTGTACATACTATTACTAGATTCTTAGGAGTTGAGCCCAACCCTGAGGGTGGAGTTTCTGGGTCCGAGCGACTTGATCAAGTTGCTTTTGAGATTATGAACTCTTGTAAATTTAAGGCTGGCCGTTTGTGTTGGATTTACCCTGGGGACCAACTTTTCCACTTCCCAATGTTGATCGAACCACTCACCGAGGTAACCTTTATTAGGTATCTGGTGATGAGGAGGTTGTTCGACCAGCACCCCATCATCCAGCCTATCACTCTAGTCAGGCCGGACCTAGTTCTTCCTCTTAACCACCTCCTCCTGACTATTTGATATTTAAGACACCCTTAGATCCATTCAAGAGTAGCAAGTTTCCCTCCGCACATTTGTTGGTTCTGAGACCGCCGTTCTTCGGGACTTTGTCCAAGAGCGCCACAATGAGCTCTGTAGGTTGCTTGCTTCCCAAACACAATATTTCCAAGACTATAGGGCATGTTTAGAGACCTGGCGCGATTGGCATGTCTCCTATGGCCAACCACCCCATCCTCCACCACCACCCCCTTTCGGATTGCTCTGTGCTTCTCCTCTTCCTTTTTTTGTTATGTGCCTACATTGAGGGCAATGCGTGATTCAAGCACGGTGGAGTGAGTCATTATATTTGACATCTGACGCCTGTTTTCGGTTTAGTATGTTTGTGCTTTGTATATGTTCTTAGTTGTAGTTTTTGATTTTTGGTTTTAGCTTTGTTTAGTAGCGCATTTAGTTTTCTTTTCATTCTAGGTTACACTTTAGTTTCTTTTTTTTATTGGTTTATCTGCATGTTAGTTTGCATTGTTTGTAGGAGCCCGCAGAAAAAAAATCAAAAAATAAATATAAAAGAAAAAATTAAAAAAAATCCTCCGATGATGATCTTTATAGATTTGGTAGATTGCTATGGTTAGTTTGATCCTTTGATTCACCCGAATTATGCATAAAATGTTTACAAATGAGTTTTCGAAATGAATTTCATGATTTGACCTCGTGTTGAATGTGAGTTGATTTACCCCATGAGTCTTTATATAAGTTTTGACATGTGTTTACTAGTGAGCTAGTTTTGACCTTGGCAGATATCCCGTGAGATTTTGAGCTTTTAGAGGCTATTCATTAGTTTAGTCTTATATTTTCTTTCATGTATGACTCTTCCTTGATGTTATTTCTCTAGAACTTGCTTTGATTCTCATTCAAGATTACATTTCGCATATGCATTTAGACAATTTGATTGAGGCAATTTTTCTTTGATTTGTTGAATCCCACGGCCAAATAGCCACCTTTGTTGTGTATTATATCCCTTGCTAGCCCCTTTGAGCCTATATCCGTTTTTCTTGATTTAAACCTCATATTATAGCCTATAGCCAAATACTTATCTTACGTTTAAGCCAAGATTATAGGAGCGTTTTATTCTTTTGCATCAAGTTTAATAGGTTGCTCGTAAGGTGGATTGTTATCTTTTAGTAAATTTTGGCTGTTTGGTAAAGGGATCTGAAATCTTGATAAATCTCTTGTTTTATTGTACAAAGTATAGAGAAGAACTGAAATTTAAAGTTCGTTATGGATCTCCTCTTGGCTATCCTTTTTGGAAAAAAAAAGAAAGAAAGGATCGAAAAAACAAAACAAAAATGAAAAAAAAAGAAAAAAAATGAAGAAAGAAAAAAATTGAAAGAAAGTGTTAGCCTTGTTGGGATTGTAAGATATTGGTAATTCTTGACTCTTTCTCTCTGCAATTTGGAATTTATTTTGTTGATAAATTGATATGGTTTAAGAAGGATGTAATATGACGCATTGGAATTATTTAGCTCTTAGTCTTTGGCTTCTAGCTTCTTATTTTCACAATATTTGTTTCCCTCTTACCTTTACCCACAGCCCCTTACAATCCTATGAAAGTCCTCATGATTGTCTAATGTGTTTGCATTTTAGTGATGGCGGATTTGAGAATCTTGTCAAGCTTATGGTAGATTTGAGTCTAAGAAATGAGAATTGAGAGAATCTTCATTATTATTAAATACATGAGTGCTAACAGCCACATGACTATAGTGAGGTTCTACCGGCCTTGCTAGCCTTACTTGTTTCATGTGTTGAAATAACTGTATTTGACGATTTGGGGGAAGATTGGTTCAAGTTTGACATTGTGGTCTATCAAAAGGTTTTTGAAAATTTCATTCCTTAATCTGTTTATTAATGAATTTTGCATCTTTTTGGGCTACCTTTGGATCAGCTTTGCCATTTGAATGTCACCTATGTCCATCCTGAGAAGGTTATGTATAATTTTTTTTAGCATATTGCTTGAGGACAAGCAACAGCTTAGGTATGGGTGAGTTTGATAAGTGCTTAATGTGTACATTATTTTAAGGCTATTTTGTGTCAATTTTTAGGAGAATTATGTGTTTAATACTATTATTTACACTCTTATTCTCGATTTATACTTGGGTATAGTTGTTTGATGTATTTTGTAGGATTTTAAGCCTTTTTACCCAACATTTGACTATAATAGATGTACTTTGACCTCCCCCACGGACACCTATGAGTTGCTATGTCCGCGGTGTAAGAAAAGAACAGAAATTCAGTTCCAGCTTAGACCACGGTCGGACCGTGGTGAGCTTATAACTGTTGGCTCTTCGTCTTCTTTTGGCTGCGTGGTGGAGATCAAGCGAGATCCTCTATAAATAGCTTCGTCCTGCAGCAGTGTAAAGCAATCCTAGAGCAATACAAAAGTATTAGATTAGAGTTTTAGCCTAGTTTCTTTCTTTTTCAAATTTTGTTTTCTAGTTTGATTGTTAGTTTTGGTGAGAAATTTTAAATGTATGTGCTTGGTTTTTGAGGCGGTTTGAAGCCCTTGGTTGAAGGCCATCTCAGTCAAGCCTTTCTCTCAGATTTCGCCGAATTGTTGGTTAGTTTTGTTTATTTCTTAATCATATCTTAGTATTTTTTTTTTTTTGGGTCTAGGGATTTAATAGTTTATGTAAGTGTTGTTGGATTATGATTTAATTTAAAAAATTAAACTTATTTTCATGATTGGTTTGATTTCGTTCTGTCAAGTGTTTGATATGTTGTGAGTAGATTTTTGGCCAAAATTTAGTTGCTTACTTGAAACAAACGAATGAAAAACTGAAAGGTGACATTTGGTTGTTGGACATCTTGACTAAACCTAGCATTGAGTCATCTCAAAAGAGAGATTTATATGTTAAGAGGACTAACGAGTAATCAAAAATATTAAACTTAAATTAAGATAAATTAGTTTAAGAGAATGACTTGTGCTTAGTTTAGGCAAATTTGATTGATTTCGAAAGAATAGATCAAATTTCTGGATAGATTGCAATTCCTTGAGATTAACCGATTAGAGAAAAGCATATGTTAATTTGTTCTGATCCAATACTCTTTCATAACTACAAATTCCTAGACATATTTTCTCTTTGATTGATACAGAATAGTCAATTTGAAGTTGTTAAATTGAACCCTTTGAATTAGAATTTTACTTAGCACATTCTGATAGACAAGACTTGGTAAGTTACATGAGTCCCTGAGGAATGATATCTTTATCTATAGTACGGCCACCTGTGTGCTTGCGGTATTAGTTGATCAATGGGTAGCAGCTTGCTTACTTACTTAGTCTGAATGTAATTAGTATAATCTA
>JAKOGI010000865.1:85000-127500 GCA_029747015.1 Carnegiea gigantea | reverse complement strand
GATGCATTTCATGATCTAGCCATGAGTGGGAAGTAGCACTGTTCACAATAGTTGAAAAAGATTACTCCAAAGATAGAAGATGACATCATGAACATTTGAAAGAAAGCCGAAAAGGTCTAAAGAGCATTGTCCATGCATATTTGAATGATATTAGGCAATAAGTATACGTGAAATCCAAATTGGACGATTGGACCCCTATGAAGAGGTATTAAGCAAGTGAGCAACTTCATTAGACAAACATAGGGAAGTTCGAGCTTCAGTGGAAAAGGTTGGTGAACAGTTTGATATGGTGACTACTACTGTCATCCAAGCTCATAAGTAAAGGAGGCTAGTTGAGTTCGATATTAAATAAATAAAAGCGGATGAGCAAGAGTTACATAGAAAATTGCCAGAGACCGAGGCTTCTTTAAAGAAAGCCAAAAGGTGATATGTTTTTCTTGAATGAGAAGTTGTTAATTTAGATGTCATTGCTCATAAAAGAAATATCTTATGTTGAACTGGTAAAGAGATGAGTCCAAGAACTTTTAGGTGTACTAGATGCCTAAACCTTGTTTACGGTCTTTGTCTTAGACCTTTGAATTCCACTTTGTTTGTAACTTGTCATTTTTTCCCCTCTAGACTCAATATTGTTTTTATTGGTACTAGCTTCGATTGTTTTACAATAACATGAATTTTTTAATTTCAAGTTCATGTAATAATATGTGACAATGCAAACCACCAAAGCACATCAGCACTAATAATTTTTATTTATTCATTTTTTTTTCTAATATACCTAGGGATATGCTCAAGTTGCCTACATCCCTATAGAAAATGTAATACCCAAAATGATCATCTTTTAACAATACTAATGCTTTAAGAACTTCCTCTTTATAGGTCCTATGGATACCCACCTGTGTCAACTATCTTGTAAGCACCGTTTGTGTAAACTTTTTTGACCAATAAGGACCATCTACTTAGAAGTGAATTTACTTCTAGTATTGTCAGAGAAGATAATTGGCCTCCTCACTATAAACACCTGCTCCCAACCTAAAATGAGCATGGTTGAACATTTTGCTGAACACCTGTGATAGATACGCTTGGTAGCATTACAAATTCTATTGCGCCCGAAGTCCTTTCTCATGAGGAGCTCTAAGTTAGCTAAGCAAAACTTGTGATTTTCATCTTCAGTCAAACCTTCTTGTATGGCGATGCAGAATGATGGGATTTTGAGCTCCAATGGTAGCACTATGTTATCTCCATACACCAAACTATAGAGGGTTGATTGTGTTGACATCTTATATGTGGTTCGATATGCCTAAAGAGCCTTCCTGAGTCTTTAATATTGAACATGTTTAGACTTCATGATGACCTTTTTGAGAAAGTTGCTAAGTGTCTTATTAAAAGCCTCTACTAGGCAATTTGCAGGAGCATCATACATAGAACACTTATGGTGAGCAAACTTGAATTTTGCACATAGGCTAGTCATCAAGCTATTTTAGAATGGCTTACAATTGTCAACGATGATGTACAAAGACATGCCATTTTGATAGATGTTGTGTCTCTTGATAAGGTCAATGCCATTCTTCTTTTTGACTTCACTTAGTGTAATTACTCTTTGATCGTTTCCCTATGGTCTTTTAACACATATGGATAATTGCTCTTTTTGCCCAGCAAACTTGTACACCTCCCATTGCTCCCCCCTTTTACTTTGTATATTATCATGTATGCTTATCATTATGAAAATAACAATGAGATCTGAGGGCATTTTGCATTGTAGGTAGCAAGAATAGCAATAGCAACCTGATGTGGCTCCCGATCTGCTTGTTTCTTTCTTTTTCTAGTTTTCCTTTGTTATTATGAATTTAGTTGTATATGAGATTACTTGTGTTGAATGCTCCTTAGAGTTATAACAAACTATTGATTTACATCTTTTTTTTTGTTGATATTTTCTATTTATTTGTTGGTCTTTCAAAAGAAAAGTGTTCCATCTTTTTTTATGTATAAAAAAGAAAATGTATGTACTCCATCTACTGATGATATTTATTCTTTTTTTTACTTGTCTAGGATGGCAGATTGCATGAAAAATTTACAAGTGTTACAGGCTATACGACTTTTTGATGATACAATAGAGTTTAAGAATTAAAAATACGATTTTGGATTTCATTTTCATTTTAATGCTATGTGTTTTTTGGACTACTTTTCTAAGTGATGTACTTTTTGAAAGTGGATCACACTGATTTGTACTATGATCAATGTAAACTTTAAATTTTTCATTCTAAATTTACATGTCCATTCTTGCTCTTAACTGGCAATTCACATTGCATATGGGCAATGCTAATATGAAAACCATTCTGATAAGTAACCTATAGCATAGATAATGTTGCAGATTATACTTTGGTAACGACTTCCCTTGTTACTGATTGGTCATATCTATTACTATACATGACAACAATCTTTCTGTAACTACGAAATACTAAAAGGAGCCTAAGTTGCAAGATTTAATTGAATCACAATCATACAAATTATTCCTCAATTAGATTTATCCATCGATGTAATGGTTTTAAAATATAAAAATGAAACGCTAGCTATAATCACAATAAATTCACCCCCTGCATCATCCCACAACTACGCTTTTACATAACACTGTCTCCCTCCCCTGCTCCATCAACCCCCCAAACCCATATTCCAATATTCTCTACCCCCATTCAATTCTCCATCAGTGACAGTTTAGTCTATGTTTGAAACAAGACAAATCATTTGATGTGATATGGCGATAACACTTCCCAATAGAGATGTCTGGGGTCGCTCAATGCTTATGCTGAGGTATTCCCAATTTTTCCTCTCTTAGTCTCTTTCTTTCTCTCTCTATTTCTCCTTCAATTTGTCAAATTTACATATAATGTTTATACATAATTTGGGTACTCATAGATCAATTGTAATTATGGTTCAATTTATTTGTCTTTTGTTTATTGCAATGTTTGGGTCGATGGTTGAAGTGAACGTAATTGTCTATTTTCATCTATGACTAATTGCTAATTCGTGTTTTTATTGTTCTCTCTTTGTATCTCATTTTTTAATGGATAGTTGTAATCGTAATACACATATGCTACCTTAACTCCTTAGTCTTTTCCTAGTAGATCGCAAAGGGAGATTGGAGACTACATTATTTCGAGGAGGTAGATTATGGTTAAGGTATAGGTTAACTAATATTTTTTATTTTGAATATTTAATCTTTATAGTTTTGTTTCATTTGTAATTTTGGTTAACTTTTAATTCTTATGCTCACTGCTATTTTCCCCTCCATTTTTTATTTGTCGTTGCTAATTAGAGAATCCAAGTTCAATGCCCATTAGTTACAAATAATAATATGAATAAGCTAAGTTTTTAAGGATAACCCACTTCTTAGTAGATTTGCAAATGTTTTGCATTTTGTGTAATTTATTCACATTTCTCGCAGCACAAACTTAGCATAAATTTATTGTTTCAATCACCAACAGTTTAGTAAGAAATTCTCATTTCCATCTCCTCTTCTTTTCTTTTTTCCCCCTTTTTTGAAATGAAGCTTTATTATTGTTTTCCTTCCTACATTGAAGTCGCATTTTCACATTTTTAGGATTTTCCTATTTCAAGATCTTGGTTTATTTTTTTTTAGTCGCTTAATGTTTATTAATTATTGTGTCTACCTTTTGGTTCTATAAGTGCCTTTGCCTTGAGGATTGTGAATGTTTATTTTGAAATTCTATCCAGTTAAGCACAGAAAGATGGTTCATAATCAATTCATTTTATCTAAGGATGGAACTGCCAATCTAAGTAGGCAACAAGTTGCATTAGTTTATAGGTGCTTCTCAGGGTCTTGGTAGAACCTGTGTTGGGAGGTAAGATTCATGATATTCATGGAGCTTTATAGACCAGGAGAAGAGTCTGCTACCATGCGAGCTGTTAAGAACAAGTAGTTTACATAGACATATAAGTGCCATCTTGGATCTCTCTATATTGATATTTATTTTGTGTATCTATCAACTAGTAGCCTTGTTGTCTTCCTGCTTAAACTGTTTCGGCCTTGTAGTCACAATAGGCAAAGAATACCCCATAGGGGTCGCTTATTATGCATTCATTGGCTGTTTTTCCTTAAGACTTAAGGGAGGTTTTATTTTGGGGGGGGGGAGTTCTTAATCACCTTTCTTTATGCACAGTTCTATTTGTCTTTACTTTTCGATTAGTATTGGAATGTCATTTGGAGAGATCATTGATTCTTAGGGCTATTCGTAAAGGGCACTTCCCGCTCCATGCCTATGAAAACCAATGTGATCTTGATCGTCTCACCACTCTCAACATATCTTTCCTCTGTCCATATGCTGATCTACTCTTCATGCTAGCACACATTGTTCTAGTCTCAGTAAGGTGGGTTTTCTGTTATTCAACTCCTTTGTACTTAATTATGTTCAATATCATCCTTTCAGGATTTTTGATTGCTTAATATTTAATTTTGTTCTTTTCTGATTTTCATTTAGTATAATGTTTGAATGTAGTGGGTTTAGTTTGAGCGTATTGAGTTTCAACATTTGATGTGATGATTTATAGAGAAAGTTGGATCTCCCTTTCTTTTAATTAATTATTTTCTTCGTTTGGATTATGCTAGGGTATTTTATCAATTAGCAGTTGCAAAGAGTTAGGTTTGGCAACTAGGGACGAGATATGGAGGGTGGAAATGATGTCTGTGGGTGTAGAATGAGAGAGTTCAATATCCAAATGAAAGCTAATCGATAGTTGGTGCCAAATTAATTAATCTTTAAGAAGTTTCTTTATCAATTTATAGTTATTATTGATCTTATGTTGGTTCTGATTTAGCATGTTCATTTATCCACTACTAAATCCTGATTAATTGCCATCCCTTTTAGACACATTGTAATGCTCGCTGAACTTTTCTTATTAAATGAAAAATGTATAAACTATTCTTTTTCTAATGGTCTATATGCCACAAGCCAATCATCATTTCAGGTGTTTATTCCTCTTCAATCTTTATCACTATTCCTCTTCACTCTCCTATGAATTCAAGATGAGAATGTCACCTTTGAGATGGAAATATGTACCCTCATATCATAGGAAGATATTTGCATACGAATATGATTGCTACTCCATGTATATGAAATGTGCACAAAGTCATTCCTCATTGTAAGGAAAATTAAACACTATGACAAATTGGTTGTATGATAACTTATGTATGGAATATATTAATAAAGTTTTCATGGATGTCCTAATATGAGATGGCCACATCTGGATAAGTTCTTTCTTTATTTTACAATGTGAAATATCATACTTGATTTGTAAGAGCATTTCATGTTCTAGAAGGAGGTGATTATCTTTGATTACTGGATTAAAGTTATTTAAATGGTAAAGAATTCTTTTTTTTTTGAGTTTTTTTGAATTTAATAAAATAATAATATGTTTTAAAACAAATTTATTAGAGTTAAAATGCACCGCACAAAAGCATAGGTTCATACTGGTTTTGTGTAAGGATAAAGTCTATGACAACAATTAGCTTTGTTGCCAAAAGCACATCATATGTATGGCAACAATATAGTTGTTGCAAAATATGTATTCTTTTACAGCTAACCCTTTGTTGTAAAACCTTCTCTATTTGTTACAACAACATATCTTCCTACCAGAAATACCTATATGCCAAATTAACATTACCTAATTTTGTAATGACATATTTACCGTAACAATAAAAGTTGTTGTAAAAATTGCATTTTTTGCAACACATGAAGTCATTGTGGTGTTCTTTTGCAATGTAGTGATACGCAACGACCTTGTAACGACAAATTGTCATTGTAAAAGAATATTTATTATAACAACATGTAATTTTTTATAATGACTTTTATCATTATAAAAAAGGGAATTTCTTATAGTGACGCCCATTTGGAGAAGTAATTAATAGTAACTGGGATATAGGGGTGACGAACAGATGATTAGGTGTGATTGTTCCAATGACATCAAGTAACCATAACTTAAAAGGCCAAGATACGGTTGTGAAGGGAGATGTTCCAAGGGTTGATGTATGAAATTAGCATGGAACCGACAAGCATCACATTTTTTTGCCTAGTCTATACAATCTCAACTATAGTCGGCCAATAAGAACTCATCCTTTTAATACAATCATGTAGCCCAGAGCATATATGATGTGCTTCACGTACAGCTGAATGAGCCTCCTCTATTGCTTGCTTTTCTTCTTCCATATCCAAGCATCATAAATGAAGGCCAAGAAAAGAGCATTAATATAGCATTCACTTATATTAAAGGAAGTATATATGTGTTGGCTCACTAAGGAGTTTTCGATGCTGTAAGTACTCAACGACTTGTAGGCATTAGTCTGCTTTATCTATTTCAAAAACACGGATTATATTGAAATTTTACTCCAACTCTTCATCATCATCAAGTGAAACAACCCAGTGGCTACATATTGGGATGGTCATGATCACTTCTGTCCCTAGTACCAAAATGGTTTGAAGGTTTGCACGTGCGTCAACCATCTTATTAGAACTCTTATGCATGCGTTCTAACTTAAGTATATCCAACATGTCCAGTAATCATAAGACATTCTTGTGATAAGGGACAAACTCTTCTTTCTTAACTTTATATTCCATAAGCACTTGATTGATGACTAATTGTGCATCATCATAGATGTTGAGATTCCTTGATCCCCATCTCAACAGTCATTTGAAGACCTCTACTAAGCGCCTAGTACTCTGTCACATTGTTATATCATTATTGAGTGAGAGCAAATGAATGTAGGAGAATGTGCTTTTTAGGAAAGGCAAAAGCTACTCAGCACTACTATCAAATACATTTGCTAAGGAGGAGAGTATCCATGTCATGATGTAGCTCCCATTCATCAGAATTGGGTCATCTACTAAGAAATTTAGTAGTGCTTGACCTTGGACGGCCTTTTATGCCACACAGATAAGGTCGTACTATTTCAAGATCATGGCCCACTTTGAAAGTCACCCATTTAAGGTTGGTGTGGACAAGATGCATTTGATGGGATCAGCTTTAGGAACCACCTACACTATTGATGAACATCATATTTACATGGATTATTTGAGTGTTTAGTAGCCATTTTAGGGGATTAGTGTGCTTCATTGTATGATTTATGTCCCTAATTCTTCTATTGTACTTCGTTTCACTTGCTTTGAGAGTCTTTGTAAGTTTTGACTTTTTGAGCGAAGTTATATTAGTAGAATAATGATTTTTAGGCCTTTTGGATTAAAGAAGTTATCAAAAGAGCTCCAAAGACACCCAACACGGACATACCATAATGAGTGCCATGGTCCAAGAGGTTTTAGGAAGAAGCAGCATAAGAAATAATTAAGAAAAAGATAACTTGTGGGCACTATGGCCAATCCGTGGTGGGGACCATGATCCATGGGTGCCTCCATGGTTAGACCATGGAGAGAACTAGTCCCTTAGATTAGCTAGTTTTCTTCGTGGCTGTTCATTTTTTCAAGCAATTGTAATGTTTGACAACCTTCATTTCCACAATAAAATCTTGCTTCCAGCCTCATTCTTCATCTATCCATTTTCAACCCCTATAATCCATCATCTCGATTAGGTTTTAGATTAGATTAGAGGAAGAGAGAGGGAATTGAAGTGGAGATCTTCGAAGGATTCCATACCAAGTTTACAATTGACAAATTCAAGCGCATTCTTTGGATGAGCACTTCTCTTCTCTTATGTTTTGTTTTCTCATTTTAGGATTTACGTTTTATAATTTGAATTAGCTCTTGTTGTTTTGATATTGGATTTATGCAAATACTTGTTAATTTTCATAATCTTGTATTGATCTCCTTGGTATATTAGAATCTATTGACTTGTTTTATTGGATCCCAAATGTTTATTATCTTGTGAGAAATTTGATCAATTTTTTACATATTTTGGGTATTGGGTGAAGAACGGAAAGGAAAATTTCGACACTGGAACACTATAATTTGACTTGATTGTGTGGAATCATGATAAAGTCATACCAATTGAGAAGCCAATAATTTGATAATCATATGCTTAATGAACCTAAATGAATTAAGAGCCCTTGAGAGATGGTAATTGGTTAGATTTAGGTATTTAACTTCACCTTGCAACAAGGTTGTGATACTTTGATTGTTAGTTTTAAAATAATTAATTGAGGAAGAAGTGCTTGATTGATGCACGGATTGAGAAACTACCTGTCTTGTTTAATTCCTTGATTATTTTCCCATTAGATTAGATAGTTGACTAATTGAATTTCAATTTCAAATTTTGATCCTCTTAGGTTATCAAGAGGGGATGAAGCTCGATGAATTGACCTAGTCCTTATGGGAGGTGGCCTTGATTTGCTACAATGCCACCGTGCGCTTATAGGCTTATTAAGTTTTTGATGCCATTGCCAGGGGACTGATGTTGAATATAGGTTTTTCTTGATAGGTTTGATTTAGTGTTTTGTTTTTCTTTGGGAAAAAACCAAAAAAAGAATTAAAAATTAAACAAATTAAAAAAATTAAGAAACACTCGGGCAATTTTCCATTTTCCTTGTTTCAAGCATGAATGATTTTGGAGGTATTTTAAGCATTTGCATGCTTTTCTTACTCTATCTAGTTATTGTGTGGGTAAATGGAAAATTTGGAGATGGTTGATAACAGTGTGAATGGTGAAACCTCTGCTCTTTTAGAGTATTAGGGTTTTCTTGGTAAAACTATTTATAAGGCATGGTATTTGCTTGAGTAATTGCCTGGGATTCACTAGAATTTGAGAAGGCTAGTCGTGTTTTTAGATATTCATTTCCTGATCCTTGTGCATTCCATGCTAGATCTTATTATGCCCCTTTTTGGCGTGACTTACGTAATTCTTCTAAGCATGCTATAAATTCATGTCCTTATTACCTGACTTTGTATCATGCATGGATATTAGTGATGTTTTTCTAACCTTACTTGACTCATCCTTCCCTGTAGGTCAGTGAACAGGGCTCGAGGTAAGTGAGCCTTTCTGATCGTTGCTAGGTTTGATGTTGCTGATGTATATTATGAGTTAGAAGATGCTTTAGCTGAGCTGCATGTTTTAGTCGAGACTCTTTTGGAGGGGTCACATGATGTGTTTATACATGAGGATTCCTAGCCTTGGTTGTGATATTGTTATTCCTAATCCTCTTGATCATTCTCATGTTTTCCTATGTGTTCATAACCATCTCCTTCCCCCGAATATTATGTTAATGTGCCCATTGATAATCCTATGTTTTATGATGCTGCTATGGACTTGGGCCATGAGGACAACATATTTGATATTCTTGGTGGTGATGTTGATGATTATGTGGCCCTGGTTACTTTGGAGGGTATGATCTCTATCTTGACTCGTATTGCATACACCTGGTAGACAAACCTAGACAAATCATATGGAGCACTTTCTTTGATTTCTTTTTTGCTTTTACTATGACATTTGCTTTATTAAAGGTAACACTAACTTGCTTTGCTATCATTATCTTGATGCTCTTTTACAAATCATGCATGTGAGCTCCATTCTAAGGAGTTTGGCAAGTTCCTATATGATTTGACGATGTCTGATTTGATGAGTTGAGTCTTGAAGTTGGGATAGAGTGGCTGTTGCTCCATTTGCCCCATTTGCATGGAGACCTTAGCTTAGGTGCACTAAACACCTAACCTGGTGAGATCATTATGTTTTATTTACTTTCCCTTCTTTAACTTTCTTTACTCTGAATAATAATACTTTATCTAAGCATAAGGGTGGGGTAGTTTTATGTTTTCCAATTTGGTTTTTAGTTTGAGTTACAACATATAGTTTTAGGCTTCCTTTTGTTTACACTCGTGTGTTGAATTTAGCAACATTTTAGGGTTGCATGTCTAGGTGCATGGAGGGATGGTGCTGACTGGTTTGAGATGTCCTCTGATGACGCTTTTGCTAGGCATGATGGTCTTCATGAGCTTGATTAACTTTTGATGTGTAACTCCTTTTGATCTCAAAATTTATGAAGGTTTTTGTAAATATTTTTTATTTTAACCCTTGTCTTTATTAAGAACTATGTTGCCTTATAGAATCCTTTGCACTGTTGTTGTTATACAAGCTTCATTTCATGAGCTAGAAGAGACAGTGGTAGATATATTGTGAGATTTTAATCCTTATTTAGATTGTTTCATCATACTTAGTGTTAGGTTTTTTCATGTGTGTGACTCTTCCATGTTGGATTTCTATAATTTGCCTAGATTCCTATTCAAGACTACATTCGCATGCGCATATTTGGTGATGTCATAGGGGCATTCTTTCTATGGACATTTTAGCTACATAGCCAAATAGCATACCCTTGTGTTACATGTTTATCCTTTTTACTAGCCCCTTTAAACTTATATTCGTCTTTGTTATGAACCCTTCAATGCACCCTTGGCCATACACGTATTCCTGCCTTTAAGCCAAGCTTGTGAAGCATCATTTCAGTATGCAGTGGGTAGTTTTGGGGGTAATTGAGTTTAAGGCTGTTTGGTATGTTAATCTATTGAGTTGTTGGTGATATTGGGCATTTGGATTTGTTCCCTCACTTGTTTGAGTTAAATATATATGAATTAGGTTATAAGTCGATAATTATTTATCCTATGCTTTTTAATAATTAAAATTCTCATTTCATTTGCCCAAAAAAAGAAAAAAAGAGAAGTCATGTTAGAAAAAAGAAAAACAAGAGAAAAAAACCATGTGAGCATTAATGATTGGCATTAGATATATACATAGCTTGTGTTCCTTCTTTGACAACTCATTTGCTAATTAACTCGGGGGATATGTTCATTGTGTTTTTGAGGTCTAGAGTGTTGGTGAACTTCATGGTCACTTAGTGCTTTGTTAATTGCTGCCTAATCACTTGGGTAAATAGCTCCACATTGTCTAAATTCGTTAGTTCACTCATTTTCCTTAACCATTTGACCCACATTACAACCTCTGTAAAGTCCTCTTAATTGTTGTATGCACATTGCATCTCAGTAACGGAGAATTTTGAGAGTCTTGGCAAGCATATGCTAGTTTGCATCCTTGGAATGAGTCTTAAGTGAAGCCATGTTATATTTTAAAAATGTGAACGGGAGTGATCCACATTTCCCAAAATTTAGGTTCTACCAGTCCATTTAACTCTACAATTTATTGTGCTCATATAATATGCTTTGCGCTTCATTAAGGTGGTTAAGTTTGATATCTGGCTTGTAGTCTCATACTTTTTCGAAAACATTAACTTTCTCCTAATTTGTAAATATATTGTGCGCTATTTGGGGTTGCCATTGATTGATATT
This sequence comes from Carnegiea gigantea, assembly GCA_029747015.1. Taxonomy (NCBI): domain Eukaryota; kingdom Viridiplantae; phylum Streptophyta; class Magnoliopsida; order Caryophyllales; family Cactaceae; genus Carnegiea; species Carnegiea gigantea. Next base: position 116,215 of record JAKOGI010000865.1, on the reverse strand, counting down.
CTGCCTTGCAATTGGCTGTGAGTTGCCTAGTATAAGGAGGTTGTATTTTTAATCCTAGATGCATCTCCCCTTATTAGTTTTATCTCGTGTTTGCTTAAGGACAAGAAAATGTTTAATCATGGGGGAGTGATAAACATCATATTTACATAGATATTTGAGTGTTTGAAAGTCATTTTAGGAGATTAGTGTGCTTAATTATACGATTTATGCCCCTAATTCTGCTATTGTGCTTGGTTTTGCTTGTTTTGAGAGGCTTTGTAGATTTTGACTTTGTGACACAAGTTATGTGAGTAAAATGATGATTTTGAGGCCTTGTGGATCAGAGAACGTAACAAAAAGGACCAAAGCTACCCAACAGGAACATATTGTGGTTAATACCATGATCCAGGATATTCCAGGAAGAAGCCATAGGAGACACAATTAAGATAAAGTCGGTTAGTGGGAACCACAGTAAGCCGTGGTGGGGACCACGGTCCATGGGTGCCTCCACAGCCAAACCATGGTGAGTCCAAGTCCCTCGGATTAGCTAGTTTTCTTCGCGACTGTCCGTTTTCCAAATGACTACGTTTAGCAGCCTTCATTTCTGCATTAAAAGCCTGCTTTGGAACCTCATTCTTCATCTATCCATTTTCTAATCCTGTAATACATCATCTAGATTAGGTTTTAGATTAGATTAGTGGAAGAGAGAGTGAATTGAAGTGGATATCTTGCAAGGATTCCATGCCGGCTATACAATCGACGGATTCAAAAGCGTTCTTTGGTTGAGCATTTTTCTTCTCATTTCTCCTCTCTCTTCTCATTTTAAAATTTATGTTTTGTCATTTGGATTAGCTTTTGTTGTTTTGCTCTTAGAATTGTGCAAATGCTTATTGATTTTCCAAATATCTTTTGTTGATCTCCTTAGTATTTTGAAATCTATTGACTTGTTTTGTTGAATCCTACATGTTTATTGTCTTGAGAGAAATTTGATCACTTTCTTGCAAGTTCTGGGTGCCGGGTGAAGAATTGAGACGTGAAATTCGATACAAGAACTCTAGGATTTGATTTGATTTTGTGGATTCTTGAGAAAGTCACACCAATTGAGAAGCCACTAGTTTGATAATCGTATGCTTAATGAACCTAAATGCATTGAGAGGCCTTAAGAGATTGTAATTGGTTAGATTTAGGTACTTTACTCCACCTTAAAAAAGGGTTATGGTGCTTTGCTTGTCGATTTTAAAGCAACCAGCTAAGGAAGAAGTGCTTGATTAATTATAGATTGAGGGATTGCTTGTTTTGTTTAATCTCTTGATTATTTATCCATTAGATTAGATAGTAGATTAATTTAATTTCAATCTTAAATTTTGATCCATTTAGCTTATCTTGAGGGAATAAAGCCCAATAGATTGATCTGGTCCTTGTGGGAGATGACCTTGATTTACTACAACACTATCATGGGCTTGCGGCCCAATCCACTTTATTAGGCTATATGTAATGGATTAAGTTTTGAACGATAAAGATAAGGGACAAGTAAATCTTTTTGATGAGGGAGCACTTTAATTCAACTCCAACCAACATACGACTTGAGTATTATAGCTCATTCTTTTCTATCCTTATTCTCCTGAACGCATAATGGTCCTAGTGTTTTTCCTACATTGCCACATACAATATAAGCAATTTATGAGGAATTAGTGCTCCTAACATGCGAATATTAGACAAGTATTTCTGCATTTTCTCAAAATCCTTATGACATGATTTGTCCCACTCAAAGCATACACTTTTCTTCATGAAGTGGCCAAAGGGATATTAGCTTCCAGAAAGATTTGATATGAAGCTTCAGATATATGCCAAGGATTTTCTATGAGTGACGCCAACTGCGCACTTGAGTAGATTCTTCTTCAATTGACACCTTTATAATCTTTAAAAGATCCAGCAAATATCTTGGATGTAATCTGCCCTCTTTTTGGGCTTGATAATCAAATCATTGACATATTACTTGATTGTTTTGTGGTGCCTATTATCAGAAATGATTTGTATTACCCTTTGGCATGCTTCCCCTGTATCATTTAGACCGAAGGGCGTCACCTTGTTATAAAAGATGACTTGAGGTGTATGAAAGGTTGTGGCTTCTTAATCTTCTAGTACCATCTGGATTTGATTGTATCCTATAGTATAATTGATGAATGACAAGGCTTTGCTATGTGGTTAAGTCAAACATGAGCTTTGTGACGATGAAGGGAAAATCGTCTTTTAGACATGTGGCGATGAGATCCTAAACGTCTACATAAACATGAAGTTTCTCATTTTCTTCACTATTGGACAATATGATCCATGTTGAGTACCTGCCCTTGAATCCTAGATTTATGAGTTTGTTGGCTTTTTTTTTTTTTTCCAATTTTAAAACTCTAGATGAAAATGTTGTTGAGGCTTTTTCTTAAGTAATACACCTTTTGTAATGGGCGAGTAGTGGACTAAAACATTTGGGTCCATTCTAGGCATTTCCTTCTAATTACAAGCAAAGACGTCCTCGTACTGTAACAGGAGATCAAAGTGCTTCTTTTTCTCTTTGAGCATTAGTAATAAGCTACGTAGGTAGGGCAAGGCTCCTCAATAGTTTTAAGTTTTAGCTACTTCAAGAGTCTTTGGAGTTTTAGATGGCTCTATCTTTCAGTATGACTCATTATATTCACAGATTATGGCATGATTGGAAGACACTACTTATTCCTACTCGGTCTGCTTACCAAAGTTAAAAGCTATTGAAATGTGAAGACCACATTATGCTTCTTTACTCTCAGTTGATGATCTATTTTTACATTCGAAGTGGAGAAATGCTTCATATGAAAAGGAATATAGCTTTGAACCTCATTTACAACTCTTAGGCAACTAAATAGAGAACTCTTCTCCCGTAGAGGTGAATTTGAGGGCTACTTATCAATGTTCATTTTGTTTCAGACTGAAAGCTTTGCTAAAAACCATATTTCATGTTGAAATAGAGCCTTTTTTAATTTTTAATGTCCTTATACAGTTGAGTATAGATAGATGTTCTACTAAGGTGAACGGTCATGGTCTATCAAACGCATAAGACTTTTCATTAAGCTAAGTATTTTCATCTTTACTCTTATCTACCTCTTCAACTGAGATGTGCTAAACTACCAATTGTTTGTCCTTTTAATGCTAAGAGATTCTGATTAGCTATGGTGGCGTAAAGCTAAATCTTGCTTTAGAAACGCTATCGAGTCTTCTTGCTCTTGAATCCTTTTGTAAGTATCATGGAGACCATAAGGCTTGGCTACGAATAATTTTCCTAAGGTAGCGAGGGTATAAAAGCCAAAAATAGCTCTTTCCATAATCTTGCAGCCATTTGGATCAAATCCTTCTTTAGTTCTTCCACTTGACAAGTTAACACCTTTTTTAGAAGAAAGGACAACTCTAGAAAGAAGGGGTCCTCTCACCCTTACCTGCCATGCCTTAAGCGTTAGAACCATTACATTCCCTTTTACGGTGGTCATGCAAGCTTCATTACTCCTTTTAACAACTTTTGATTTGGTATTTTCTACCTGTTCACTTGCTAAAGAGGATTCAAACTTCTTATGATGAGGCTTAGGAATGTACTTTAAGAAGGTTGGCATGGAGTTTGTTGCTTAATAGAAGAAGTTGTGTTTACCTACTTGTTTTGTTCCTTTTCATGTTGTTTCTTAGGAACATCATCTATTGTTGCTTGCTCAAAGTCTATGTTTTCATGTGATTGTAACATCAAAAAGAAAGTCTAAACTTTTGAAGAGCACTCTTTGCACTTGTAGAAGAAATTATTGACAACATTGTCTTTATAGGTGCAACAACTCAACGTGAATTATGCCAGTTGCACACTAGCGCTTAAGGTTTTCTGATGCCTTAGTCATTCATCAAAAACTTTAGGCATGATGATGAAGGATGACCCTCCATCTGTGACAATGCACTTAATTTTTTGTTCCTTGATGTAGTTCGTCACAAACAGAGAGGAGGACTATGAGGCTTGGATCCTAAAATTAGGTTATCGTCAATAAAGTACAGCTCTGCTGTAAAAGGCACATTGGGTAAGATTCTTTGTTGGCTCTTTGACATCCTTAATGTACCAACATAAAATTTTAGGTGTTACAAGCCAGTAGCAACATGGTGATACATCTCTTTAGGAAAATGAGAGATTTATCAGGGACAGCCATAGAAAAACTAGTCTCTGCCAAAGGTTCTTAGATCATTATTAGAATAATGATCGGTTGTAGATTTCCAAATCAAATTGTGTACAATTCCTCTCCTTAGAAGGAAATAAATTCAATATTGACTACTATAGTCAAGTATGCCTTTGCTGCCTTAGTGATGGGAGTCCTCCAAATTGAAATGTGATTGGCACTCCTCCTAGCTTCTTTGGGTAATTTCAACTTTGGGAGTCTAATAATTGCTTTTTTAAGAAGATCATGAAGCATTGCTAATAAGATTAAGTCAAGCAATGGAAATTTCTTCTCCCAAAGCTCCCTCAATGCAAGAGGCTTCTTTATAGTGCCCTTGGAGAATCCATCTTTCTTGCCTTTGTGCTTGGGCTTCCCAAAAATTTGCATTGGTTCGCTAGTTAAAACAACCGTTGAATCTTTAGTTAAAGACTTCAAGAGCTTAAAAATTTTCATGAACTCACCTTTGTCCTTCTTGGATTCAAATAAAGAAGAAGACTTGTCGCATCAATTTGCAATTGTTATCTCTATATCATGGGCCTTCGTCGCTAATTCTTGGAAAATTCTTAGCTTACGCGTTTGTAGGACACATTTTAATGGGCCCTGAGCACCTGTTTTAACTGCTGAAGCTTTAGATTAATGATCCTTAGACTTGAAACTGAGGAACCTCCGACGATTAATGTAATGGAGAACTAGTATGTCATTCCATTACCTAATATTGGTCAACTCTGCCATGCTAGCAACATGTTGAGTACCATAAAATCTATTAAAGAACTCTTGCTCTATTTGCTCCCACTTATTGATAGATTCAGGCTCTAAGTCCAAGTACTGGTCAAATGTAATACTTTTCAAAGTTCAATGAATTGCTTCACCAGCTAGTCTGTATCCATGCCAATGTTACTCTATGTTTCAATAAAGTAGGCAATGTGTTGCTTAGGGGTACAATTACCATCAAACTGATTGAATTTATGTGACTAATAACAATAGGGCATATGGAGGGCATGATCCTGTTTGTATAAGGCTTCATATATAGATATTTTATGAGAGCCCTTCTGTTGTTGATCCTTAACTGTATTTGTTATTAGGATCTAGATCTACTCATCAGATATCAAGTTTAAGGATCAATCCTTCTTTGACTTGCGCTCATCTTCAAATTCTTTGTTGTGATTAGACTTTTTGTCAGAATCTTCACCGCTTAAGCCTTTATTGGAGACCTCAGATGGCAGCTTCTCCAACTTCTTTGTCAAATCAACAATCTGGTCATTTTGTTGCTTGAGTTGAACATCTTTTTTGAGTGCTCTCTTTGCAAAGTTTAGTTAGCATGGCCTTCATGTAAGTTCCTTCACAGAGCCTATTTGACAGAGCCTATCACTAAAATTGGCATGACTATAATGTTAAGAGGATTTAATTTTAGCTTGTAGGAAGACTGATCCTTTGATGAAGTAGGGAAGACTTGTTAGTCGAGTAGCCATCTTCTTCTAAATGAAAAGGGTGAAAGGTAGGGTTGGTCTGGATTTAGAGTTTGTCCACGCAACGAGCGATCATCACTGCATATTAACAACAAAAGATTATTTATTTGAATTGGGAAGAGAAATAGTTTGATTAACTCCATCAGGAAGGAAGTTATAACCAAGGTTTTCAGGTTTGCATAGCTGTAAAGTTGGAGCCACGACTTCTTGCTTCAAGATGATGCAAGTAGCAACTTTGCTCAAGCTCCAAGTAATCACTCCAAGGGTTTGGTTTCCAGATGTAACACCGCAATTTTGTTAATCTTTCAAATATAGGTCCAACAATTTTCTTTTTGGAAGGTTGATAGATAGCGTTCTTAGGAGCCATGTATTCAAAGGAATGTAGAATTGATGTTCTGAAGAAGAGAATGAAAGGCAAAGTAGACCCACTGAGCATGCTAAAATTTTGTATAAATTTCATCTCTAATTAAATAAGGTAAGAAAGTTGAGAAACACGATAAATTTTGAGGTTGTGCACATGGGTACAATCTCTGTATTGAATACAAATAATGTAATAATTTGATCTAATCACCTTTTAAATGGAATGATCCAGGAGCATGAGTACTTGATCTCAATTGATGTACAATCAGATGAAGAACACTAATGCAGTTCTTAATCTTGAGCTGCGGAAAGTGTTGATTGTTGATTCTTGTTTCTTAACTGTTGCAAGCTTTGATTCTTGTCACTTGATTGCTGGAAGTCACTTGTAGTTTGTGCTTCAAAAATATGGAGATACGGCATATATAAAAAGTGAGAGAGAGGAACCTTATTTATAGGCTTCACCAACTTAACGCTATAGTTTTGCCTTGGCCTTGGGTCCATATTTTTAGTTATTATCTCCTTATTCTAAATAAAGAAAAATTATGATTTTTTTTATATCATCAACGACAAGTGGTATCAAATTGGCTGGCATTTAATTCTACTTAAATTTGACCTAGTCTGTCCATCAAAGTCAGTCTGACACATGACATTTTGCCATTGGCAGAATAAGAATAATTTTATTTTACAGAAGGCGCTATATGATTTGTCGCTAAATTTTCACCTCCTATAGGGGAAACTAAAATTGTTTAGAAACTAATAATATGCTAATTATCTTTCAGGGGAGTGGGAACTATAGATCTAAGTACAATCAATGTGACTAATATTTATAGTGTTATCTTTGCTTGCACGTGCTTTTTTAAAGTCATTGTATATTATTTTCTCTAAAATACCACAATTTTTGCATAAATTTTTTAACTATGACACATGTAGTTCCATTTAAAATTTTAATGTAAAATTGTTTTATTTTCAGTTTTAGTCATTAATTTTTGTGTTCAAAGACTCTTACATAGCAAGTCATGTAAAAATCAGATATCTTGGGTTGCGGCCCTTGTAAACATTACTGTGTAACTTACAATCTCTTCAAGTCAATCTGCACCATACAGCTTCCAACTTCTAGTCCAAGCTTAATTTTTTTAGGCCCAACTGACGCAAAAGCACACCCTACGTCCCTCTTCAAGAGAGTTAGTGGACATGATTTGATCTTCTTTATCTATTAAATTTCAAAAGTTAACTAAAATTCTTCCTGAAAACCTTTAACCCAGTTTCCCAATGTTGGAATTATATGTCTATATTCTGTAAACCATCAAATACATAACACATCTTAGACACAATGCAAAAAAAAAAACTTATGAATCAATGATTAGAGCGTCACTTCGTTAATTCCAGTGCAAGGTCGTATTGTTGGTGCGCACAAATCCCACATAATAGAATTTGTGGGTGATAATAATTATTGCGCTTGCTGGATCTTTTGTGCCTAGTTAGCCCCGTACAACCAAATCAACTTCAAATGCTAGTTAAATAGCACTAGATTCCAACACCTGAACTTTTGCATGCCAATGTCTATCCACTTTAATTTTTTTTAGTATTAGACATTGAGGAGCATTGTTAGAGAGTTAATAAATCCTTATGAACCTTTCTATGTTTGTATTGGTTTGTAGTAATTTTAAAGGAGGCGTGAACATGTCCTCTTTTTAGGTGGTGTTTTTAGTTATCGCATCTATATCGTCATTCTAAGTGTATAAAGATTCAATTGTAATATTATTGAGGATGATAATAAAGGTATGATGTAATATACAATTAAGAAAATACCTTAAATTATCCTAAACTAAATAATCTAGTCTATAAATACTACAATTCTTAGAGCCACTAAAAAACCTTTTCTATAAAAAACTATACTCCATCTGTCTCCAACTAACCGTCCTCCATTCCATTTTGGTTCGGCTTATTTGATTGTCTTACTTTCTCATTATACTTTAATGCCGACATCCACTTTCACCCTTAATCAAAATTGAATGGAGAAGTCAAATTTGGGAACAAACTCGATTTAGTCAAAAAGACAAGGCCAATTTGGGTAAAGTAATAATACTTACGTATCATTTTTCATTCGTTACTTAATATTTGTGAAACGTCAAAGAAAACAGTCATCAGGAGATGGAGAGAGTATAATTTTGACGTGTCTTATATTGAGAACTTTATTGTTGTGATTTTTGGTAACAATAAGTTTAACAACAAGTGCACGACTCTTGTCACAGTACTTAAAGGTTAATCCACAAGGATGAGATTAGATTTAGGTTGTAAAATAGCCTAAACTAATAGTTCATTTAAGTCTAAGACAAAATTTGCCAAATAAGGCGCTGTTCTTTTCGTAGGTCCTTTTGAATTTACCAACTTCAACCCACTTCAATCAACTTCAACCCACCTGAAAAAAATACTAACCTCAACCCACTTCAATCTACCTCAACCTACTTCAATCGACTTCAACCAACTTCAACCCACCCGTTCATAATTTTAATAATTTGTAAAGTGTCATGTAAGATTTAATTATTTTTGCAAAGTAGTATGATTTGAAAATGGTGGAAATTTATAAGTAAATTGGGGCGGATAAAAAGGTGAAGTAGGTTAAGGTAAATTGAAGTAGGTTGAGGTGGGTTGAAGTACATTGAAGTGGGTTGAATTTTTTTTACGTGATAAATTGAACTTGGTTAAAATAATGAAAGTAGATTGAAGTGGGTTGAGTTTGGTATTTTAGAATTAACCGACGAAAAGAATAGGACCTAAAAAAATTAGAAAAAAAAAGTATTCCTTCTACAACTATAAAATTTGATAATTTCTTATGAAATTTAATAATTTCTCATCATATTCAAAATCCATACCTTCGGGAATCATTTAATTTCTAATTGCAATTTGCAAACGTGAGACACAGATGAAGACATTGAGATATGGAAATGATTACAGGAATGCATCGCACAAATTAAACGACGCAAAATATTTAAGCATGTATCAGTGCCACCTCCTATATTTTAAAATTAACAACAAATTTATATTGCTGATATATTTTGTAACAATTAAGATTATACTATTTTCTTATGTTACATCTGAATTTTTCAAATACGGGCATGTTATTTTCATGGGTAAATTAGGGTGGGTAAAAGGGTGAGGTGGGTTGAATTAGGTTGAGGTGGGTTGAAGTATGTTGAATTTTTTTAATGTCATAAATTAAACTTTAATTGATAGTATAAGTGGGTTGAAGTAAGTTGAAGCGGGTTGAAGTAGGTTGAGATTGGTGTTTTAAAATTTACCCATGAAAAAAAGGTCCGTATATAAGAAGTTGTCATCAATAAATTTTGTAACCCAAATCGTCAAAAATAATTGACAAGTTGTGCCGGTCTCCAACTTCCAGAAAAATAGTTACAAAATTATGAAATTACCATTTTGCGAAAAAATGCACTAAAAAATATAATAACTTGATAAATTATCACACGTAATTACATTCTCATTATTTTAACCCACTTCAACCCACCACAAAAAAAATATACCAACTTCAACCCACTTCAACCTACTTCAACCTACTTCAACTTACTTCAACCCACCTCAAAAAAAAAAAAAATACTGCACCTCAACCAACCTCAACCTACTTCATCTTTTTACCTACCCTAATTTACCCCAATCTAAATAAAACTAAAGGTAAAATCCCTTGATTAAACTAAACTAATGCCATGTAAACTATACTATTACCAGTGTTCGATCAAAAGCATTTTAAACCAGTGCCTCTTAGCACTAAACATAAAATAGATCAAGAGTAATAAACAATTGATAACCTACAAACACCATCACCACCAGATCAATCAAGCCAGATTCAAACCTAGGCTATGGAAACTTCCAGAACAAGGGAAAGAAGAGTTGAAGATAGAACAAGAATAGTTGTAAGAACCGAAAAAACTATCACCAAGAGTCAAAATCTCACTCAAATTTGAATTAAACATAGTCAAATACATGAATTTAAGAGTCTAGAATGTGAATCTGAAAAGCAGAACAAAAATGCAAAAAAATGACTTGCTACTCTACTCTCTTTGTTATATCCCTCTACCTTCTACCTTCCCATCAATTTGTAGCCCAAAAACGTCATTTCCATCTCTTCGTTGCTTCAATTAATCGTCAATTAAGGACTTGTAATTACCGAATTGATGATGAAAATGATAATAAAGATAACGAACGGGATTAAAAAGTGTAATTATAAAAGAGAAATTGATGGTGGGAGTAGACCTGGCAAATGCGTCATTCGGTTCGAGTACAGGTCGAGTCAAGTTCGGGTCGGGTCATGTTTGGGTGAAGTGACATTTCGGGTCATTTCGGTTTGGGTCGGGTATAGTTTGGTTCGGGTCGATTTCGGATCAACTAATTTTTGGTGAGATACGCTTGTCATACCAAACACAAGCAACTTTGTAGAAAATTTCAGGTCAGGTATGGTTCGGGACGGGTCAATTTAGGTTTCGAGTCCACTTTCGGGTGAGCATATTTCAAGTGTCATGTTGGGTATAGGTCCGGATCATTCAGTTCGGGTTTCGGGTCTGGGATCATTTTTGCCAGATCTAGGTGGGAGTTATGGTTATGGTGTGTGGAGCAAGGAAGAAGATGACGCACCTTGGAGGCTTTGAGTTTCTGCGTTTAACTACGGAACGAAGAAATTAAAGAGAGAGAATTCAAAAAGGAGGAGGAGGTCTCTTAGGATCATGTGACTCACACACTGGTAGCAAGTGGGGAGGGGCGAATTAGGCTCGACTGCCGGACTGGGAGTTTCGCATTTGGGCCATGGCTTAGAGGAACGGGCTCGAAAAGGAGGGGGAGAAGAGGAGGTGTTTCGCATGGGACATGTGTAGTGCAACTTGGCAGGCCTGCAAAAGAGGAGAGGAGACAAAGCAGAGAAGGGGGGAAGGTTGGACGCACGTGCCTAACATGTGGGGTAGAAAGGAAGAAGAGAATTTGAGGGCTGGACCGAATCTAGTGGAGGTTGCGACGAGCAAGAACTGAACATGCCTAAGGAGAAAGAAGAGAAGGAGGATGGGGGGGAAGTAAGCTGAGTTGGCAAGGCGTTAGGCCTATCTGGGCCTCATGGAGCAACTATAACACAAGTCCGAAGAAGACAGAGACTGAAACTATGGCGAGGCGGGGTTGACACACGTGCATATCACATAGGGGAAGAAGGAAAAGGACTAAGCCGTGGAGGATTGGGCCATAGGTCTTCTGGGCTAAGTTATGTGCTAGACACACCCGAAATAACTCGGTAGCACATCATTTTTTAGAAATCGGCTTGTGAAGTATCAGACACTCCACATCTTCTATGCTTGGTAGTTTTGAAATTTGTTTCAACCTCTAGCCATTCACTTTAAATTGGAATCACTCTTAGAATCCCATATCTCGACTGCATCATAGGGAAAAATATGAGAAATAATATAGGGACTCGTCTAGCAGGACCTCAATTTCCCTGGAAAGAGGTGAAGCTTAGAGTCGTATAAGATTATTTTCATGCCTGACGTAAACTTTTCCTAAGAATATGTCTATCATGAAACAACTTAGCCCTCTCCTTCCAAGATTAAGCACTCTCATATGCCTTTACTATAATCTCTTTTAGCTCACTTAGTTGCAGTCTCCTCTCCTCACCAGCCTTAGTCAAGTAATAGTTAAGCATCTTAATGACCCACCAAGCTTTATGCTTAATCTTGATTACAAGGCTTACTATGAACAACCCTATAAGGTGACATGCCTAAGGGAGTCTTGAAAGCTATCCTATAAGCCCATAAAGCATCTATAAGCTTGTCGGCTCAATCCTTTCTATTCTTGATCACACTCTTCTCAAGAATCTGCTTAGTTTGTCTATTGGACACTTCAATCTGGCCACTAGTATGTGGGTGATAGGGGGTAGTGAGTTTATAGATTATAAAGCACCTCTTCAAGAAGGGATCAAAAGACCTATTAGTATAGTAGGTACCTTGACCACTAATGATTGGCATGCCAAACCTAGCAAATATATTATCCCTAAGGAACATCACAACCAATTTAGCATCATTGGTCCTAGTAGGGATGACCTCAATCCACTTAGAAACATAGTCCACATCTCATTCCCAAAAGAAGATGGAAATGGCCCCATGAAATCCACTAAACATAAAAAATCTCCACCATAATGACGGGATTAAGTGGGATTACGTCTCTCCTTCTAATCTTATCCAACTATTGGCACCTAGGGCAACTCTTACAATATTCAAAAGCATCCCTAAACAAAGTAGACCTATAAAAACCACATTGAAGAACTTTGACTGTTGTCTTCCTCCCACTAAAATGCACCCACATGCTTGGTCATGGCATAATGAAATGATACTCTTAACCTTATGGTCAGGAATACACTTTCTAAAGACTTAGTCAGAACAATACTTAAATGAGTAAGGGTTATCCTGAATAAAGAATTTCACAAGGTGGAAGAATCGGTCTCTATCATTCTTTGTCTAACCCTCAAGAATCCTACTATGCACTAAGTAGTTCACAATGTCAGCATACCAAAGATTAGGGTAGACTACAAGTAGTTGCTCATCAGGGAAGGATTTAGACATATGATACTCATGCTCTCAAGCACATATAATCCTAGACAAGTGGTGAACAAATAGGCTCTTGCAACCTTTCTTATCTTGAATCTAAGAATCAAATTCTTGTAAAAGCAAAGATCTATCTCACAAGTCTAGGCCTAGCATCCTTCTTAGGAAGAAGATGCTTAAGAGCAGAGTGGTCAGTATAAACAATCACATGAGACCAAATTAGGTAAGGTCTAAATTTTTCAAAGCCAAAGACGACAGCAAAAAATTCTTTTTCATTGACATTGTAATTCAGTTACGCATAATTCGAAGTGTAACTAGCATAATAAATGACATGGGGCTTCTTAATTATTAATACATTGCCCTAAAATAACCCAACAACATAGTTAGATAAATCACACATTAGCTCAAAGGGCTCTCCCAGATGGGTGGATGAAGAATGAGCACAAAGGTTAAGGCTTCTTTAAGCTTAGTAAATGCCACATAACACTCCTCAGAGAAGCGAAATGGCACATACTTAGCTAAAAGGTTGGTAGAAGGCTCAGCTATCTTACGAAAGTCCTTAATGAAATGTGAATAGAAGCCAGCATGTCCTAGAAAAGATATCACCTCTTTCACACAAATGAGAGGGGAAAGATTAACAATCAAATAAGTCTTAGCCTTATCTACTTCAATTCCATCTCTAAAAATAATATGGCCTAAGAATATCCCCCTTTTCACCATCAAATGACATTTTTCTCAGTTCAAAATCAAATTTTCTCCCTTCATCTTTGCAATACTTTTCTTAGATTAGACAGATAATCATCAAAGGAAGACCCAAAGACAGAGAAGTTATCATGAAAATTTTCATGCACTATTGAACTAAATATAAGAAAATAGAAATCATGCACCTTTGAAAGGCAGCATGAGCATTAAAGAGTCCAAAAAGACATATGTGCCAAAAGGACAAGTGAAAGTAGTCTTCTTCTAATCCACAAGAGCAATAGAGATCTGGGAATAGCTAGAATGTCTATCTAAAATGCAATAGAAAGATGTCCTGATAACCTCTCTAACATCTGGTCGAGAAAAGAAAGGGGAGAATGGTCTTTCCTAGTGGCAGCATTCAATTTCCTATAGTCAATGTAAACATGCTATCCAGATTGAACTTGAGTAGGAACTAATTCATTCTTATCATTCGCAATCACAGTAATATCGATCTTCTTAGGGACAACTTGAATAGAACTAACCCACTCATTATTAGAAATGATCATGGTCTAACCATTTAAGTACTGAGCGTCCTTCCTAACTATTTCCTGTAAGGTCGGGTTCAAACACCTTCAACGGTCATAGTAAGGCTTAACATTGTCCTTCCAAATGAATCATATGCTGCACAATCGTGGGACTAATACCCTTGATATCCCCTAAAGTCCAATCCATTGCTTCCTTGCACTCTCTAAGTAAGACAATCAATTTTTTCTCTTGGTCCCGGTCTAAGTTAGAAGCAATAATCACAGGTAAGAATTCATTAGGTCCTAAAAATGAGTAATAATTCAAACAGCTAGCGACACAACATATGTCATCAAATTCAATTACCTCATATTCAAGCTCATCATCAATTAGAAAAACTCATACATGACAGTAAATATATCATCAAACTCATCATCAAACATAGAATCCTTTACCCACTTAAGAGTAGGAAACTGCATATCAATAAAACCAGAAGACTCTCTTTGTAACTTAAATATGTTCACTTCCAAGGTCATGTTGATAAAAGACATTCTCATTATGCCATGTCCACAGTTAATCAAAACATTAGCAGCGGCCAAGAAAGGACGCTATAAAGTGATTAGGACCTAATTAGCAGTGCTACCTATCTTTTTTGTCTTAAGCATAACAAAATCTAATGGATAAATAAATTCACCTACCCTAATCACCACATTCTCTACCACAGCCCTAGGTAACCTTATCGTTCTATCAGCTAGCTGGATGACCATCATAGTAGGTTTTGCCTCACCTAACCCTAGCATGTTATACTTAGTGAAGGGTAACAAATTGATACTGACCCCTAAATCAAGCAAAGCTCTATAAATAAGTTAGTCTCCTATGACTATAGAAATAGTAGGGCAGCCAGGGCCTTGTACTTCACTGGGATCTAGTGAGAAATGATAGAACTACCACCAAAGGCTAAGAAAGCCTTCTTAGGAGTGCTAGTGGCTCTCTTATTGGTACACAAATCCTTCAAAAATCTAGCATAAGGAGTCATCTACTGAATGGAAGCAAGCAAAGGAATGTTGATTTTAACTTAAGAGAAAGTCTCTCTTATCTTATCAGGATGGGGTTAATCTTTCTTTTTTAGCGTATGAGAGAAAGGGTGTAAGGGCTTATGAACTCTCTCAATAGCAGAAGGCAAAATAGAAGTATCCTTAGGAGATGAGGGATCTACTAAATTAGCAGAATCTTTCTCTGTAGGCTCCTCTTTGTAAGGTGAGTTAGAAGACTAAAGGTCATTAGAAGAATCATTAAGGACACCATCATTAGTACGCCCTGACTTGCTAAATAAACCAATTTCTAGAAAAGAGAGAAAAGGAGAAGAATTTTGAAAGAAATTATGAGGGTATTACTGGGTTCTTTAGAATTTCCCAGTTGATTATCAATCTCTCGAACTGACCTAAGAGATATAACTGCATTTACTTTCCTTATAATCTCACTAGGGTTGATTCCAATAGAAGATGAGGCTTAACCCTTAGGGTTCACCTCTGGCTGACTAGGACAAGTGCCTGACTCCTTAATAGATGATGCGAATTGGGAAAATTTTTCAGTAATCATTCTCACCATTTTTTTATATTAGCTTTGATCATCGTCTCCACATTATTATTAATTCTCCTCTCAATCTTATCAATATCACTGTGATCAGGAGGAGGTTGAATATGAGCAATAGGAAGTGGAGGTCTAGGTGCACTAGGCACACTTTGAAAAGTCGATCTTTAAAAAGTGGTAGAAGGACAGGAGATGGGGTGGGAGTTATTCCCAGGAAGCACTTCAGGTTGAGCATTAGGGACTATAGCATCTGGTCCACTACCTTATGAAAAGTTAGGATGATTTCTCTACCCTGGGTTAGGATGATTCCTCTACCTTGGGTTATAGTAAGGGAGAATGGGTCACTCTTGGATCTTTGGTTACACACTCACTTGCTCCTTCCCAGTAATAACTGGTGCGAAAAGTACATGAACTCAACGTATGATCTAAGCCCTAATAGTGAGAACAAGACACCATAGAAGTCTGATAAGTCTAGGAAAATTAAATAGATAGCCCCTTCACCATATTCTCCAAATCTACGATCTTAGAGATTAGGTGACTCACATCAAAAATAGAATACGTTCCACCCCCTATAAACCTAGAATTTAGACTATCATCTTTAGCAGTTTTCCACTGCATAGTCTTTTCAGCTAAGTCCTCTAGAAATTCTCAAACAGCAATGACGCTCTTACAAAGAAAGCCTCCTTGACACATGGACTTTAACATGGTTATAGTTTGTTGGCCAAGTCCCTCATAAACAATTTAAGATAAGCACGCTTGGTCTAAACCATGATAGGTGCACTGGGCAAAGAAATTTTAAAAACCTATCTAAGTATTTCCAAAATGACAAACTTATTAATTTCATTCCTTAGCTTTACTGTCTTGGAATTAGGAAAATACATTCTTAAGAACAACTTAACAAAGTAATCCCAAGAAGAAATAGAATTAGTAACCAAGGCATACATCCATCCTTTAGCAATATCTTTTAAAGCAAAAGGAATTAATTTCATTCTCACTACATCTATAGAAATATTACGAAAATGCATCATGGAACATATTTCTTCAAATTCCCACACAAACAAATATGCATCCTTTAAACCAGTAAATTTGGAAAGCATTTCAGTATAATGAGGCCTCAATTCAAAGGTCACATTAGGTCTTAGGTCAAGTAAGTAAATGCTCGATGGCAAAGTGTTCCGAGGAGGATAAAAAATATTACTCAAAGGTCTCTCTTATGCTATTTGTTTCAGGTTAAGTTTACGCCTGGGTCTAGGTTCAAGTCCTGATTCAAGATTGGGTTCAATCCTAACAAGTCTTGTGCTCTCAGGGTCTTTAACCGAACCAATCATGCAATGCCCACAACTTCACAAGTATTTTGCCCTTTTTTTTTCTTTTTTAGATTTTTCAGATTTTTTTCTTCACAAAACAAAAATAGAAAAAAACTAAACATATAAAAAACAGAAAACAAAAAATAAACTAAAACCTAAACAAGAAACAACTAAATATAAAATTAAATAGCAAATCAAACTCCAAATTCAGAACACCATGTACAGAAAATTCAGTAGAATCACCGAGAACATGAATATATTTTTTTTCAATTTTTTATCCTAGAATACTGCAGCAAATTCAAAACTAGAAAATTATTTTCATAAATTGCTGAAAATTCCAGAAATGCCTAAAAATTGCACAAAAATTCACTTAGAATCTAAATATCCCTAACAATTTATTAAAATACTACAACGGCAAAATCAGTCCCAGATCATCCCAGAAAAATCAAAAATGAAACTGCAATTCAGAAAAACCTACACAATTTTTATTTTTTCTTCTCTAGACCTGCCTATGCTGCACTATTCATAGCGCTAACATTTGTTAATTCTGATTTTTCTTAAGTAGAAAATTAATTAGAAAAAGCGAAACAAAATTGTCCAAAATAAAATCAGACTATAAACTTAAACAAAATAAAAACAAAAGAAATCTAAACTAAACTAATAAACACTAACTAACGTCAAAATCAAAAAGTATGTAAAGAAATGAAAATGACATATTGACTAAATTACGACTCGATTCGCAACCTAATTTTACAAATTCCATCCCTGGCAACAACACCAAAAGCTTTTTGTGATTTTTAGCAAAGAGCACACGGCTCTGGTCTCTGGTCATAGCACTTGAGGATGGGTTCATAGTGATGATATTAGATTTAAGTCGCAAAATAGCCTAAACTAACAGTTCATTTAAGTCTAAGACAAAATTTCTAAACAAAATTCTAGTTTTAATCTAAATAAAACTAAAGGTAAAACCTCTTGACTGGACTAAGTTAATGCCACATAAACTATACTATTACTAGTATTAGATCAAAAGCATTTTAAACCAGCAATAAAGCGCCTCTTAGAACCGAACTTAAAACAAATCAAGAGTAATAAATGTTGAATTGATGACCTGCAAACACCATCACCACTAGACCAATCAAGCTAGGTTCAAACCTAGGCTGTGCAAACTTGCAAAACAAGGGAAAGAACAGTTGAAAACTAAATGAGAATAGTTGCAAGAACCAAAAAATCATCACCAAGACTCAAAATCTAAGTCTAATTTAACTTGAACTGAATCAAATACACGAAATTACAAGTCCAGAAAGTGGATCTGAAATTTAAAAAAACGAAGAACAAAAATGAAAAAATGACTTGCTACTCTACTCTCTTTGCTATATTCCTCTGCCTTTGACCTTTCTCATAAATTTGCAGCCCAAAAACATCATTTTCATCTCTTCAATTCTTTAATTAATCTTCAATTAAGAACTTGAAACCATCGAATTGATGATGAAAATGATAATAAGGACAACGAGTGGGATTAAAGAATGTAATTATGAAAGAGAACTTGAAGGAGGGAAGTATGGTTATGGCGTATGGAGTGAGGACGAATATGAAGCAGCTTGGAGGTTTTGGTTTTCTAGGTTTAATTGGGGAAAGAAGAAAGTAAAGAGAGAGAAAATTAATAAAGAGGGATAAGGTCTCTTGGGGTCACATGACTCGTCAGTAAGTGGGGCGGGGTGAATTGGGCTCAATAGCTAGACTGGGAGTTTCGCATTTGGGCCGCAGCTTAGAGGAACATACCTAAAATGGAGGGGGAGAGGAGGAGGCACTTGGTACGGGTTATGTGTAGCGTGACAAGGCCAAGCCTGCAAAAGAGGAGAGGAAACAAAGAATAGAAAAGGGGGAAAGTCTGGAATGTGGGGTTGAAAGGAAGAAGAGAATTTGAGGGCTAGACCGAATATGATAGAGCCTTAGGCGCGATTGAGTTACAACAAGCATGAACAAAATAGGCCTAAGGAGAAAGAAGAGAAGAAGGATGGGGGGAAGTAAGTTGGATTGGTGAGGCGCTACGCTTGTCTGGGCCTTGTGGAGCAACTATAACGTAGGCCCGAAGAAGGAAGAGATGAGAGGATTAGGAAGAATGATGGACGCACGTGTAGATCATATGGGGGAATATGGAGAAGGACTTACTGTGGAGGATTGGGCTGCAGGTCTTTTGGGCTGAATGTGTGAGTTCTTGTCTTCATATCTTCTTCTCTTTTTTTTTTTTTTTTAATTTCTAATTTGATCCAACACATTCCTTTCGCCGCTTTGGACAAGGAACTGGAGCATCTCATTCCTTTTTTTTTCAAATTTTCATATTTCCTACAAGATAGACAAAAATATATTAGAATTCTAATATAGTCATGTATTTTAAGAAAATATTAGATAATAAAAGGGTGTAAAATAACATAATCTCAAGGTGAACATTTATTGTTGTCATATTGCTAAGCATACATGTATTACCATAGGCTAGTGTAATAAAGTTAATATTTACTAAGTTTGTAAATTGTTTACTATCTAATAAAAGCTGTAATATACTTGCTTAACATTACTTCACTTGGTTTTTAGTTGGTTCCCACATTGTTTTCCTCTGCCTTTTTTCATGTACAAAGTGTCAAGCTTGTGACAAAAATCAATTGGTATGAGGGCTTGGTTTTACAAATGGCTGGTTGTTTCCAAAGCAAAGCAAGTGGCAAGTGTGTATAGTTAGTGGTAGCTCCTAGGGAAAGGCATTGATGAAGCGAAAAGGGAAGTGAATGGAAGAAGCCAATGAGGAGTTTGGTGTGCAAGCCTATAGGTATCACTAAGAGTTTTTGTGCGTTTGTGGGTAGCTATGGGCTAGTTAAGGGTTACTAGGGAAACACACATTTGAAAGGGGGTCGAAAGAGGCAAACATTTGTGAGCACAAGATACTTCTCGTTGTAAACAAAGAGAGATTTTTTTGTACATTGTTCATGAAATAATGGAAATATATATTTTTCCTCTCTTAATTCTCTTCTTGTGTCATTAACTTCTTACTTTCTAATTCTTATGTACTTAAATGCCAACAATTGGCATCAGAGAATCATTGCTGCTAGGAAGGAAAGTTAATACATGGTAGTAGTAGAAAGTCACATAGCGAGCAGAAGATGGGATCAACAAAGGTGCAAATGTTTCCATCGAATCTTTTAATAGGCATGCCAATTTTACCTTGTGGTAATAATAGGGAAAAGTATTCTGACTCAAGAAGAGATAATTAAGCTTTGCAAGTGAAGAGTAGAAGGTCAAAAAAATGACATATGCTAAATGGGCTACACTCACGTAAAAGGACAAGCCAAAGAAGACTTTAGACAAGTTAGGGGAAGATTTAAAAGAAATGAAAACAAGCACATTTTGTTTATGCCTTGCAAATAGTACTCTTTGGAAGGTTCTTACTTGGACGGATCAAGTTGAGATTTGCAAGAAGTTAGAGTGTGGATACAAGTCAAAATCATTGAAAGTAGGTTTTACTTGAAGAAACATTGTTTAGTCTCAAGATGTGGAAAAAGCGGACTTTAATCAATATCTAGATGATTAGTTCAACAACAAAACGATAGAGTTGGCTTTTTCAGAGGGTGGAGGTCTAAGAGAGAGACAAAGCTTCACTTTTGGCGGCGTCATTGCTTTCCTCTTTTATTAACATTGTGACACTTTTTTTGGGGAAAGAAACCCTAGAATTTGATGAGGAGACTGCGCTATTGCTGATAAAAGATCCAGCAAAATGGTAACAGATTGCCAAATAAGTGCAAGGCTTTGGTTATAAAAGAGGCTAGTGGTGGATGAGGGCGATTAAAAGAAGATAAAAGGTCACGACACTCACAGGTAAGTGATATGAAGTTTAGGTGCTACTAATATGATGAGAAAAGTCATCTGAAGAGGGTTTGTTTGAAGTGGACGCAAGATTTAAAAGATAAGAGGTCATTTGTGGTAGTTATAGAAAGTTCGAATCGGATTAATGATGGTGACTTGCTTTTAGCAACTATAGTAGTCCACGAAAGCCATATTAGATCTAGATTTTGGTTGTTCGCTTCACATGTGTTTAGTGAAGGAGAATTTTTATGATGCGTCAAGCATGTGATGGAGAAACTGTCAAAAAGACAAATGCTGCAAGAGGTAGAATTGCTGGGGTAGGAATAATATGGTTTTGAATGCATGATGGTAATGCACGGACAGTAACTGAGGTTACATATGTGCTAGATCTATTAAGACATGAAATTTCTCTGGGGACTTTGGTTGCAAAAGGATACCGGTATTCCTCTGAAGGTGGAACATTGAAGATCTTTGGAAGAATAATGCTAGTGCTCAAACGGAAAATGTCTAGAGGCTTGTACAAAGTTAAGGAGAGGAGTATGTAAGAACGGATGCTTAAAGACTTTCTACCAGTGTTTCAAGCGGAAGACAAGAAGCGAGGACAAGGCAAATGTCATTTACTTCTCCAGTTGATGGTGGCTGTGATCGCAGTAGTTTAAGTGAAGTGGAGCCATGGACATTGATAGCGTTGGTATGACATGGTGGAAGGCATTGATTTGTATCAAGGTCGAGTTTGTTGGGCTTGTGATAAAAATCAATGGTGTGAGGGCTTGGCTTTGCAAGTGGATTGTACCCTTAAAGCAAGTAGGAGAAAGCTTCTTGTGCACACTCAGTGATAGTTCCTAAGGAAGGGTTTGTTGGGGAAGCTACTAGGAGAGTGTGTGGAAAAATCAAAGAACTAGGTTGGAGAACAGGTCAATTTCTCTATACACACAAAAGAGAAGGTATTTTGCTAGGCGCTCTCGAGTGTGTGTGTGGGTAGCAATGGGTTAAGGGTTGCTAGGGCAAAAAAATCTAGGAAGAGGGTGGGAAGAAGGAATCATTTGTAAGTACGAGATACTTGTACTTATAAAAAGGAAGAGAGTTTTTTGCATGTCGTTTTTGAAATAGTGAAAATATAATTTTGCTATAAATTCTCTTCTTGCATTGTTTCATGCTTGATTTTCAATCCTTACACACTTAACCCACAAAAATAGATAGTTTCAAGAAGGGAGTAACTAAAGTCGATCACTATTTAACTGTCCTTAGTGTGAAGCCTTCATTGTTGGCTAAGGAAAGTGAGGTTCAACTGCATACTGTACATAAATGTATTTATTAATTTTGTATCCTAATTCATGGCAAGTAATCTGTTTTTAATTTTGATTTTGATTTGATTTTTCAGAAGTGTTTAAATCTTTTCTTGTTAATTTAATTTTTTAAGATTATTTGGCTTATTGAGATTTTAATTAAAGTTAACTTCAAATTAACTGATCTTTTATCCATACATGTATCATAAAATAGAAAAATACATTTTGCAGGAAAATTTCAATCAGACCTTCAATAAACATCGTCAATGGCCCAAATTACACTTCCGTATTTTAAATTTGTGTCTAAATGATTCAAATTAAGTAATTTAATATATATATCTTTATAACATGAGCTCCGCTTCTTTTATTGATGCCCTGGTATGATAGGCAAACACAATTGGTGTGACTTAATACATTTCTTAGAGCATGAGTTAAACTCTTGTTTGGACATTTTCATGGGCCGCTTAATTAGGTTCATAGTTACTGAGACAAGCCATCAAAGTAATCCATCATAATATATGTTAGATATAAGTAATTGAAATTTGATGTTTTTAATTCTTCAAATTTAATTTAAAATCAAAATATCTCAATGAGTCTCTAAAATTTACTCTCCTTGTTAAAAAATGTTTCTTACCTCTAGTAAATTTTATGGTGTGTTGTTTCCAAAATGTAAGTTCCTTGATTTTTGGATGGATTTTGTGTAATGATTCTTTTAATTGTGTGGCTTACTACAATCTAAATATTATATAGGGAGTTATTTTCATGTAAATTTTATAATTACAACCCCATTTTGATGTAAATCTTATATATTTGACCTTTTTTTTCCCCATTTAACTACTAGCTTTTTGATGTAGCAATTTCATTTAGTTTAAGTTCTACTAGGATACTCTCTCCTTTAGTACGACCAAGAAGTACGTCCAAGCACTATCTTCTAGTGATTATGAAAAAGCTGTATTTCGGCGATAGAGAAACTACAGTGAAAAACAATCAACAATAAGGACTTCTTGGGTTCACATTCGATGGATGAAACTGGCTCTTCTGTAGATGTTGGTTGATTTTATGAAAAGTTAGAATTGGGGTATTTATAATTGTCGGAGCTCGACCAAATCATCTGCCCTACATTTTTGTCCACCTCATACAACTAATGGTTTAAGCAAAATAGCATGCAGAGAGGACTATGAACAATGTCTCGTGTTACAGTCCTAACCGCAAATGCATGGTGTATTGCAGCGGCACCAGGCGAGTAAATAGAATCCACAAAGAACTTATTTTCAACAGCCAAAACGGATTAAGCTACTCAATGTTGTGATTTTTGTAAGCTCGGGACTTTCATCATAGTAGTTGAGGGTCAATCTGCATGGATGTGTTATGAAATTAGGTCACTAAAATTCTAATCTAAACCGATGTTATTAGAGGCTAACTTGACAAGAATCCACATAAATTATTAAACCGGATGAACTAAATTTCTAACATTGATCCAAATGATTTTAGTAACTATCCTCACAAAAATAAGATCAAATACCAAAATTAAGAAATCTGCTAATGCAAAGCAGAATCAATAATTAAGAGGCACTTGTTAATCATAGAAATTCAACAATTCAACCGAGCATAATAGTAAACTACTTTATAAAGATTGACAAGATTATACCCGACATGATTAGCATCAATTTAGATTGAAGAGAACTTGGATATTCTTTCCATTTTCACGCCAATTACAACATCAAAGTAACAGAAATTTGAACAGAGCAATAGGGAAAACATGATGAATTCAATTCGGATCAATTGTTTGAAATTTTTAATCCAAAGCATCAAAATACTCACTCAAACTAAGCCAATCTCAAGAGAATTACATGAATTGTAAAATTCTAGAAATTGAATTTAAAAACTTTAAATAATGAAATCGAAGAAAGGAAATAAAACTAAATTCTACCACCCCCTCTACTTCCAACTCTTATTCCAATTATAGCCCAAAATCAGGCCCAAGCATCTTGATTAATCTTATACAAAGGATTTGTAACTGTCCTTGCAATACCTCTTCTTCAATGCCCCAGTTAATGAAGCGAGATAGATTATGAATAGTGAAGTGGCAAAAGATGAGGAACAAGTTAATAGTGGCATTGATGATGAAAATGGATACGCGAAGGGGGAGGCGCTGCGTAGGCTGGGCGGGACTGTCTAGGAAGAAAGGAGGTGTGGGTTCTTGAGGTCACGTGACATGGATGTGGGTGGAGTTAAGTGCGGAAGAGCAGTAAGGCTTAAAATATTTGACGCTGGGCCATCGCAAACATGCCTACAGTGAGAGGTGGAAAAAAATCTGGTAAAGGAATGGGGGGCGTGCTTGGGCTTAACTAGAGCTGGGCACTTGGGCCTCTAGGAATAGGACGACGGTGGAGAAGGGGGACGGACAGGGTGACTGGGCCCTGCGTCGGTCCAAGGAGAAGAAGAAGAAAGCAGCCTGGGTAAGGCAATCAAGGCTCAGGAAGAGGGAAATTGGGCCCGATAATGGAAACCAAGCCCGCCTGAGAAGAGAAGGAGAGTTGGGCTGCGTGAGTTGGGTTTTCTTTATCTTCTTGGTTTTCCACTTTAACTTTATCCAACCCTTGGTTAATTGAGCAAATTATTTATCTTTCCTCCAAAAGTTTTCAATTCCTATAAAATAAACAAAAATATATTAAAATCCTAATTTACTTATTTATTTTGAGCGAATAATAGATAATAAAAAGGTATAAAATAACATAATTTCAGCTGGAAAAGCCCGCACTTATATTTTCCTCCTCTTAGAGTAAAAAAAATTTTAAAATTCTAAATAAAATCCTAACTCACTTTCGTAGAAATCACAGTTCTACTTAGCATGTGTAATAAGCCTTTTAAACTCCTAGGTTACTCCTAGTGAATGAGTAAGGTCTTATGAGGGTTTACAAAAAATACACCCACAAAATCTATAAAAAGAAAAAGAAAATAGAAAATTATAAATATTTTTTGGTTTTTTAAAACTATATACACAACACGGGGGAAAAATACATACACATTCCAATCAACCACATCACTTAAATAACTCAAGCATTAGATCACATGTAAACACAATGCACACATCAAGAAATCTTGGTTCTCACTGATGATATCTATACACAATTTTTCACACCACTTAAAAAATATGCCAAGCCTGAATGGTAAAACCTCACTTTAGGGGTGTATGGAGCACTCCTCCTCATGTTTAAAATATAACAAGGTTCACTCAACTCATCTTTCAATTATACAATCTACCATAAGTTTGCTAAGATTCTCAATTCTTCATCACTCAGATGCACCAAGCAAAACAATAATCAAGAGGACTTATACAAGTGGTTGTAATGGGGTTAAGAGTTAAAAAGGCTTGAGAGAGGGATAATCAATTTAGAAAATAAGGAGCTAAAGCCAAGTAGCTAATGAGCAATCGAGTCCTTGCAACAATTATATCGCACACATACACTCTCCCAACTACTAATGGAAAAAATAAGTACACCCCAAAAAAGCAACCTTCAGAAATGAGTATATAAAATGACCATGCATTCGTGCCAAACACTCTTACTCACAATACCTTTTGAATTTTTTTTTCAGTTTTTCAATTTTTTTCTACTTTTTCCCTTTGGTTTTCTCTCCCTTTTTATAAAGAAATATGAATGAACGGCATGTAAGAACACATCTTATTATAGAAATGGTTACAACAAATCACCATCCATATAACCAAAAGTCAATCTCCAATTACATAAACACCCAAAAGCTACCTAGCATCAAATCTAGAAGGGTTGCTCCCTTAGCCATGGCTTATGTATAGGGAAATGTGTTAGGGGAAGGGGGAAAAATGAAGGGTTCACATCAAATGAAACCAGCAAAGGAAAAGGGTTAGCAAGGGTAAAACATTCAAAGCAAGTTCTAGAGATCTAATCAAGAAAGAGACACACATAAAGAAAAATATATGAGTCTAAGAAGGATGGATTAGTCTTTAAGGCACAAAATCTCACACGTTATCTACCAAAGTCTACCTTGCTTTAAAAATATTAGGGGTTAGAAACGTACATAAATATCACACTTTGCACTAAATTCTATCAATGTACACCATATCTATATAGAACTAATAGCTAAGATACAAGAGAACATGGTTAGTAAGAATAGCACAAATATTCCTCAAAACAAAACAAAACAATAAGTCTTTTTAAAATTTCAAAATTTTTTCTTTTTTTTCTAATTTTTTTCAATTTCTTATTTTTTTTCCAAAACTTTTAGTGAAACATAGTTTCCCTACCCCCACAACTACATCACACAACGTTCTCATTGGGGTGAAAAGAAACATACAAAATAACTAAAAATTAAAACAAATATACCAAAAAAAAAAAGACCCAAAACTAAGAAAAAGTAAGGACTCTAAAGCTCAAAAGGAAAACAATAAAAATAAAATAAGGCAACAAATGTATACAAAGGAAAACAAAATAAAAGAGAAGATAGAAAGGAATGGTTATACCAGGTGAGGTGCAGGAGTACACCTATGCTATAGCCTTCTGAAATATGCTCAAATAGAAGCCTATGGAGTATCAACCACTCCATATCAAGCTGAAAATTGGTAGTAGAATTATAACCCATTAGAGTATGAAGTGCTTATCAAACAAATGAGAACAACTATCAATAACATAAATGCAATAGAAATTAGAGAGTTAGAGCCAGAAGAGTACATCCACCATGTGAATATAGCACAGCTGAGGGCCCGTTTCAACTTATCAAATTGTTTGGCCGAATATCAAACAGAGAGGTATACTCACACTTAGTTAGGAACAGGGTCATCAGCCTAGAAATTTTGTCATCGTGAATGAGTTGTCTAGGAAATTAGTGGCTCCTAAATCCATAAGTCTCTGAATCTTGGGAGGCTTAAGAATCTAGTCCAAATCAGTAGTCATAGACACAAAGTTCACAGAGTCTAAAAATTCAGAGTTGAATTTATCGAGGATAAGGTCACTAATGATAGGGTCAAAAGAAAAGGATTCACATTGAACGCAAAAATCCACATCCAGACCTTCATTTTCAGCTAGCCTATATGAAAAAAAGTCACATTCCACACAAAAAATATCATCATCAAATTCTAAATTAGTGGGCTCAACCACTCTGTTACATGACTCCTATAGACAAATATCTCTGATTCCTCAAAATCATAGTGCTGAACTTCAGTTGTGATGTTCACATCTAACTTAATAACACTCTTAAATCTTCACCCTCCTCAAACTCAAAAGAGTCAATAAAAGGGGTGTGCGGCTTGCTAGAAACTAGGACATCCTTAATAATGTCCTTATGTGAACTAGGCCCAGGTGCAAGGTCAGGTGATAGAGACATAGGAAGGGCAATCTCTAGCTCTAGGTCAGACAAAGACATATCATCATGTAAATTTGACCTAGTAAGATAAGAGGGCTCAAAATCATCATAATGGCTAACTTCGAGCTTAGGAGATCCTAAACTAGAGTTAGACTCATATAAATCATAATTCTCCCTACTATGATATTAGCCATGTCCTTCATTATCTTTTCAACTCTTGCATATGTACCACCAACATAATCACAATAAGGACAATTACAAGCACCATTAGTGCTGAGGAAAAAATACAGGTACCGATTTCGAACCCACCGAGTCTAGAGCTAGAGCCATTTGAACTGGGTCAGGATCCGTTCTAAAATTCAGGACCCTGTTACAACCGGTTCCAGGCACGAGTTCTAAAATTTTAGAACAGGACTCTGTCCTGTTACCAGTTACCCGATCCAATATCCATTTTAAAAAACCCAACATATATATAGCCATTAACTAAAAACCTAACCCTAATTTCATTTAAGCCCCCTACCCCAATATGAGGCTCCCTTAGCCTCGCTACCCCACTTATTAGACATTCAGCGTCGCTCCGTCACTCTTCCTCTTCGCGATAATTTCTTTCCATGTTATCCACCGTCGACAACGGTAGTTTTGTGATTCCCTCCAGCAATCAGATGGTAAGTGTGTGTTTCTTGCTCGTCAGTGTGTGTTTCGAGCCCCTCTCTCTATCCTTTAAGTTTCTAACCCATATCTGTCTTGTTTGTCTTCTCCAGCTTAAGTTGTGTCTTGTCCGGCGACTGTGTCTTGTCCCGCAGCATGGTCTTCTTCGGCTTTCTTCTTTGCCATGAGTTTCATACCCATCTCACCCCATTTGGTGAATGAATTTACAAAACTTGTTTGAGTGGATGATGATCGTTTAGTTGGGTGCAATACCAGACGAAGGGTCTTCTTACTCTTCATTGTAGACTGGGTTTGAAAAGGATGTAAAAAGCGCATGGGGATTATTATCAGAAACTTCATCTCTAATGGGCAATCTTTGAGCTTGAACTCGTTGAGTTCTATTTTGGTGGAGGTTTTATTATGCTTGCTAACTTCGTGGTTATGGAATATGGAGTGAAGGTCCATGTAGTTTAGGTTCATGCTAGGTGTTGTAGTGTGTTGATTTTCTCTAAGTCTAGGCTTGCAAGTCTAAAATTTAGATGAAATAAAATAAAAACAAATCAGGAAAAATGAGGGACTGGGTACCCGCTTCTGGACTTGGGCACCTGATTCTGGACCCAGGCTCGACTGGTTTTGAGAGCACTTCTAATAACCTTCGACTCGATTCCAACTAGGATCAGGATCGGTCCCAGTTTCTTAGGCCTAGTTACAATCGGGTTTGGTTTCAGTTCCATGAAACTGGACCGGGTACCGTGTCCTATCAGCCCTAACCACCATGATCAGAAGGTTCATAATAATGACACAAAATAGGAGGCAAACAAGTGTAAGATGGGTCATATGAATTCCTAAAGTGATCTTGGTAGTAAGCGTTAGCATGAAAAACATCCTCACCATGATTAGTGTATCCTAAGGCTCCTTTAACTTGTTCAAACTCATAGGTATCCCAAGCTCATTTTTCAAGGAAATCTCAAACCTCATCTTGAGTTTTAGGTAACAATCCTAGTAAACCTTCAGGACACATGGACTCAACATGATCCTGAAATTCAGCATTCAAACCTACAACAACGACCTTACAAATTTTTCATTTTTTGAAATGTTAATTCAATTGAGCACGATAATCATTAAGTCTCAACAAATAGTTCTAGAAAGTTTTATGCTCAAATTGTGGAAATTAAAAACTAGCATTCTTGAAACTCTTTTAAAGTATCAAAAAAATTTTCAAAAATTTTTTAGGATTTTTGTTAAAAAAGTAGGGAAAATCAATAACTCTTAAACGACTACCTATGAACTAATAACTCAAACAAGAATAAGACACTTAGATTATTAAGCTGACAAAACAAAATAAACTAACAAAAAAAAGGCCATAATACCAAGAGAAAAGAAATTGCAAAAAGACTCGGACAAGAAAAAATGACCTAACACAAAAAATAGAAAATAAGCGCAAACACAAACACAAGCATCTTTTTTTTTTCTTTTTTTGATTTTTTGACACACTAGAATAAAAAAAACAAAAAGCTAAAACTAAAAGTAAACAAAAAATCAAACACCAAATTCAAAACTATTTACAGAGAAAATTCAGTACAACAATAGAGAACATGAATATATTTTTTCCTATCCTAGAACGGCGCAGAAAAATTAGAACAAAAAATTATTTTCAGAAATTGCCAAAAATTCCAGAAATGCCTAAAATTCCAAGAAAACTCGCCAAAGCTATAAAAATTCCTAAGATCCTACTAAAAATATCATCACAACAATATGAGCCCCAGATGAGCACCAAAAAATCAAAAGAAAATATGAAAAACCTGTGCTAACTCCTTCTAGTTCATAGTTCTGGTTCGATCCTGCACTGTTCACAGCATGCATTGTAGTCTAATTTTTTTTTTTCATAGCAGAAATTAATCACTAAAAAGCAAACTAAAATCTAAATATGAACTCTAAACAAAATAAAAAATATAAGAAATCTAAACCAAACTAATAAACACTCACTAAAATCCAAATCAAAAAGTATGAAAAGAAACAAAACGACTCAATCAATTAAACTCTGGCTCAATTCGCAACCTAATTTTACAAATTCATCCCTAGCAATGATTTCAAAAACATACTGTGATTTCTGCATGCATAAGCTTTCATCATAGCAGTGAAGGGTCGATCCGTAGGAATGAGTTATGAAATTAGGTCACTAAAATTCTAATCTAAACTCATGTTGTTGGAGGCTAAATTAACAAGAACCAAAGTCAAGCTATTAAACCAAATTAAATAAATTTCTAACATTGGTCGGGATGAATTTAGTAAGTAAACTAACAAAAATAAAAAATCAAATACCAAAATTAAGAAATATACCAAAGTAAAGTAGGATCAAGAGTTAAGAGGAACTTGTCAAAAATAGAAATTCAATAACTCAAATGTACATAGTAGTAAACTACTTTGCAAAGTTTGACAAGATTATACCCAACACATCAACATCAATTTAGAAAGATGAGAACCTAGATATTCTTGCCATTTTCATGCCAATTACAACATCAAAGAAATAGGATTTCAATAGAGCAATAGGGGGAAACTGATGAACTTAATCGAATCACTGACTTAAAATTCTTACTCGAAAGCATCAAAATACTCACTCAAACTAAGTCAATCTTAAGAGAATTATATGAACTGTAAAATTCTGCAAATTGAATCTAAAAACTTAAAATGATGAAATTAAGGAAAGGAAATACAACTAAATTCTACCCCCTACTTCCTACTCTTGTTCCAATTATAGCCCAAAACCATGCCCAAGCATCTTGATTGCTTCATCAATCTTCAATAAAGGAGTTGTAACTGTTTTTGCAATACCTCTTCTTCAATGCCTAAATTGATGAAGCGAGACAAATTACGAATAGTGAAATGATAGGAGATGATGGATGAGATAATAATGGTATTGATAATGAAGATGGATAAACAAAGGGGGACTAGCTGAGTGGACTAGGTGTGACTATCTGGGAGGAAAGGAGGAAGTGAAGTCGAAAAAAAGGGGTGGGTGCTAGGGGTGATGTGATAGGCATGTGGGCAGAGTTAAGTGAGGGAGAGGGATAAGGATTAAAATGTTTGACGCTGGCAAGGCCCAAAGTGAGAGATGGACGAAATCTAGTGAGGGAATGGGGGGTGCTTTGGGCTCGACTAAGGCTTGGGGCCACTAGGAATAGGTCCGCACTGGAAAGGGGATGAGTAGGGAAACTAGGCCTCGTGTGGACCAAGAGAAGAAGAAGAAAGCAGGCTGGGTAAGGCAGGTCAAGGATTGGGAAGAGGGGAAATTAGGCCATGCACTGGAAAATAGGTCTGCCTGAGAAAAGAAGGAGAGCTAGGCCACGTGAGCTGGGTTTTCTTTCTCGTCTTTCTTTTGCTCTTCAACTTGATCCAACGCT
>JAKOGI010000865.1:67500-80000 GCA_029747015.1 Carnegiea gigantea | reverse complement strand
ACCTACTTACCTTTGGAAAAGAAACCATACATATACAGGTCATGTTGTCAACTAATAGGGATGTCTCTTTGCTGATCTTAGAAAACAAGGAGGTGATAGCTCATTAATGAGATGATACTGATCTTCTTAAAGAAATAGAATTGGTTTTCATGGTGAAGAGAACATTAAAGCCTTTGAAAGCTTAAGTATTAGTCTCCTGTTGATGGTGCCAAGTAGTTGCTGACATCAAAGATAAAACCAAATAGTGTGACAAGCTTGCCTAGATCTAAGGGTAAAGTTGATAGTGCAACAAGTTTGCCAAGATCAAAGACCCAAGCAAAGAAAGAAGTTTGCCTTGCTATCTTTCTTTCCTCATTTTTTCTCATGATGCAGAGGCTGGAGGCAAACTCAGAGCTACATTTGATAGCAATAACAGTGAGGAAACTTTGGTTATGGCCATCACTGACATCTGATGACAACTCCATTAAAATAATGGCCTCACTCTATTTGTTTCAGCCTACTTCCTTGGAGAACTACATCTCTCGTGTATTTCGGATATGGCCATTAGTGTGAAGTAGTGCTGTCAACAAGAGTCGAAAAAGATTACACCAAAGACAAAAGATGACATCATGAACATCTGAAAGGAAGTTAAAAATATATATGATAATTTATCACCCTTTCGAGTAGATTATTTGGCCTAAAGAGCCCTTTAAGGCATATTTGGATAAGATTGAGCAATACGTATAGTTGAAAGCCAAGTTGGAAGATCGGACCCCTGCGAAGAAGTATTAAGCAAGTGAACAATTTTATTAGATAAACTTGGGGATGCCGAGCTCCAGTGGAAAAGGTCGGTGAATAATTTGATGAGGCAGCTACTGCTGTTGTCCAAGATCATAAATAAAGGAGGATAGTTGAGGTTTATATTAAACAAGTGAAAGCAAGTGGGAAAGAGTTACATGGATAAATTACCAAAAACTAAGGCTTCAATGAAGAAAGCCAATAATGATATATCCTTTCTTGAATGAAAAGTTGTTGATTTAGATGACATCCCTCAAGTTACCACATAAGAAATATCGAAGGTTGAATTGGCAAAGAAATGAGTCCGAGAACTTTTAGGTATGTTGGATACCTAAACCTTGTGCAAAGTGTCGAGCTTGTGATAAAAGACAATGGTATGAGAGCTTGGGCATGCAAGTGGCTGGTTGTTCAAAAGTAAATCAAGTAGGAAGTATGTATGGTTAGTAGTAGTTCCTGAGGAAAGGTATGTTGGGAAAGCTACAAAGGAGGTAAGTAGAAGAAGCAAATAAAAAGCTTGGTGAGCAAGTCCACAGGTATCCGTAAGCGTGTATTTTTGGGTAGCAATGGGCTGGTTAAGGGCTACTAGGGAAACACAAATGGGAAGGGGGTACGAAGAGGGAAATGTTTATGAGCACGAGAAATTTGTAATTGTAAACGAAGAGAGATTGTTTTGTACACTATCCATGAAATAATGGAAATATATTTTTTTCTCTCTTAATTCTCTTCTTGTGTCATTAAGTTCTTACAATTTAATTCTTATACACCTAAATGCCAACAATTGGTATCAGAGCTTGCTAGGAAGAAGAGTTCATAAATATGGTAAGAGTAGAAAGTCAGGATACGAATCAAAAGATGGGATTGACAAAAGGTGCAAACTTTTTCCATCGACTCTTTTAATAGGCGTGACAATTTTACCTTTTGGTAAACTTAGGGAAAAGTATTCTCACTCAGGAAGAGATAATTAAGGCTTTACGAGTGAAGAGTCGCAGGTAAAAAAAGATCACAGATGTGATAGGGCTGTAAGTGCACAGTGGCATTGTAGCAAATCAAGGTTGAACCCACAGGGTCTTAATTGATCTATTGGTTTATAATTCCTCAAGATAGGCTAAGCAAATCAATACTTGATAAAACTAATCAACTATCTAATCTAAAGTATAAATAATCAACGAATTATACAAAACTAGCAATCTCTCAGCTCCTGTATCAATTAAGCATTTCTTCCTCAATGGATTATTTTAAAACTGACAATCGAAGTATCACCACCCTCTTTCAAGGTGATGTGAAACATCTAAATCTAACCAATTACCATTTCTGAAGGGCTCTCAACTTGTTTGGGATCATTAAGCATGTGATTAGCATGTTCATGGTTTCTCAGTTGGTATGATCTCTCAAGACTCCACGCAATCAAGTCAAATACTATGGTTCAAGTATTGAATTTCGCCTTTCAGTCCTTCGTCCAATACTCAAAACATGTACAAAGGTGATGAAATTCCCTGCAAGATAATAAACATCTAGGATCAAATAAAACAATCCAATAATTCCAAAATGATCAAAGAGATGAACTGCAAATCAAGAATATAACTAGTATTTGCGTAAATCCAAAATCACAAGAAAATCATAATCAAAATTACAAAACAATAATTCAAAGACAATGAGAAAAGAGAAGAGAAGAAAAATGCTCAGCCAATTAACGCGCTTGAATCTGTCGATTACAAACGCGACATGGAGTGTAAATCTCTACTTCAATTCTCTCTCTTTCTAAAATCCTAATCTAATTGATAAACTTAAAGAGAGGAAAAATGAAAATGGATGGGATGTGTTGAAATGAGGTTGAAAGCACCCTTTTTACAGTGGAATTCCTGAAAATCAAATAGTCACGAGAAATAATAACATTAGAACTACCTAGAAGTCGAAACGCTGCGAGAAAACAAAAATCCTCAGAGAAAATGAGGACATAACGGACTGTGGGCACCACCATGGAGGGTCCGTGGTCAGCTCTGGCTCGATATTCTTCTGTTCTTTCTTCCTTCCATGGGCATAGTGACTTGGGGGCGTCTGTGAAAATTCAAAATACACTCAATTATGGTCAACTTTGGGCGAAATGATCCAAAACCCTGCAAAATACAGAAAAGAACTATACCCAAATGTAAAACCAAAAAAAGAGTATAAATTATAACATGAAGCACATAATTCTCCCTAAAATGGACAAAATAATCTCAAAATGGTGTGCACTTTAAGGACTTATCAAATTCCCCATGCTTAAGCTATTGCTTGTCCTCAAGCAAACAGTAGAGAAAACTGACAAGGAGAGATGCATCTAGGACTAACATACACAACAACCTCCTTAAAGTAGGCAATCCATAGTGTATCATAAGCAACAATAGCAATCAACGATAATCCCAAGTAGCGCGTAAAATGTTTCAAAATTAGAAAGAAGAGAAGTTTTTCGAAAAAATACGAGATTACAAGCTCGATATCAAACTTGATCACCCCAAAAGAACCACAAAGCATGTCATTTAAGCACATGGAATTGAATAGAGCCAAATGGACTGGTAGAACCTCACCTTTGGGAAATGTGAAACACTCCCACTCATGTGTTTGAAATATAGCATGGGTTCACTTACGAATCATTCCAAAGATGCAATCTACCACAGGCTTGACAAGGCTTCTAAATTCTCCACCACTAAAATGCAATGTGCACAAGACAATTAAGAGGACTTTAAAGGGGTTGTAATGTGACAAAGAAGGGTTAAGGAAAAGGAGTGGACAAATGCATTTGGGTAATATGGAGCTATTTAGCTAAGCGATTATTGACCAACCAATCAAAGCACCAATTAACCAATAAGTGCACTCCTAACCTCAAAATACAATGAATATATCCCAATGAATCATATAGGAAATAAGTTAACAAAAAAAGAAACTCAAGCTATTTACATATCCAGTGCCAATCACTTATTCATTTTTTCCCCCTTCTTTTTCCTTCTTTTCCTATTTTTTTCCTTTTTTTCTCAACATGATTTTTCTTCTTTTTTTCTTTTTTTCCCTTGTTTTGGAAAAATGAAATAAGAATTTCAATCAGTGAAAGACATGGGATCACTAACTATCCAATCACAACCTAATTTATATGTACATATACAACTCAAATAAGAGAGGAATAAATCTAAATGTTGAATAACATCAACCCCTCAACAAACCAACATAGCAAAGTCGACTTAAACTTAATTACTGCCAAAACCACCCACTATATAGATGAAGTGATAGTCATAGACTTGGCTTAAAGGTTAGGAACATATGTTTGACCAATGGCTAACATGAACTGATCACGACAAAGACATATATAAACTCAAAGGGGCTAGTAAAGGGAAAAAACATGTAATACATGGGGTAGGCTATTTAGTTGTGTCGCTAAAATGTTCAAAGACAGAAATGCCTCTGTCATATTATCAACTATGCACATGCGAATGTAGTTTTGAACAAGAGTGAAGGCAAGTTCTGGAGATACAACATGGAAGAGTCATACATATGAAAAAAACATGAGACTAAACATAATAATTAGTCTAAATAAGGCTTAAACTCTCGTGGGATATCTACCAAAGTCTCATTAAGCTCATTAAATGATTATCATGTACAAACATTAGTGCCAAAAACTTTGGAGAACAACTTAGTTATCAATCATGACAAGGGTCAAAATAAGAAATATTTACAAAACCTTCACAAATTTTTGCACCAAAAGGGATTACACATCAAAGTTACTCAAGCTCATGAAAGCTATTTGGCCTAGCAAAGGCATCATTGGAGGTTATCTCAAACCAATCCACACCAATGCTCCATGCAATCCTATATGCAAACCTAAATGCAACTAAATGCAACATACTAATGCAACCAAATGAAACCTAAAACTATATGCTCTAACAATTATGCAAACTAATAACTGAAATGAAAAATTTTAAGCTACCCTTCCCCGGTGCTTACATAAAGCATTATCATTCAAAGGAAAGAAATGAAGAGAATGGAAATGGAAAATAACAGAGAACAATCTCACTCGGTTAGGTGCTGGATGCACCAAAGCTAAGACCTCCATGCAAACAGGACAAATGGAGCATCAACAGTCCACCATAACTTTAAGACTAGGCTCATCAAATTAGACGTAGTCAAAGCCTACAAAAGCTTGTCAAATACCGCAGCATGGGGCTTATAATCTTGGTCTATAAGAGAGCATGAAGATGAATATAACAAAGAAAGTTAGTGCTCTCTTCAATAAACCAAACGCCATAGAAAATTTAAAAGAGAAATGACAGAAAGTATTCCACATGATTTTTCTAGGTACATCCACTAGGTGCATGCAATATGGGTCAAGGGAGGCATTGCACCCACTAAAGTAACCTAGGGTCATAAAATCATCAACATTTCCACCAATCATATTGAACATGTTATCCTTATAGACCAAATCAACACTAGCATCAAAAATCATAGGATTATCAATGGGCTGTCAATGTAATACTCAAGGGAATAAGAGGGTAATGAACATATAGTGGAAATATGGGAATGATCAAGGGATTGGGGAGAACGATATTATAAACAAGCCTAGGAAAGTCCTCATGTACAAACGCATCATATGACCACTCCATAGGAATCGTATCTAGATCATGTACCTCATCTAAAATATCTTTCGACTCATATCAAACCTAGCAACAAGCCCAGAAGGCTCACCCACCTCGGGCCATGTGCACTTAGCTAAACGAAAGGATGAATCATATAAGGTCAAGACAACATCAGTATTGTCCCATGGTGATACAAAGTCAGGGTGAGCATTAAGGACACCAATGTATATCGTGATTAGAAGAATTATACAAATCACACCAAAAAGGGGCATAAGAAGATCTAGAATAGAAAGCGCAAGGATCAGAGAATAAATATCTAGAAACACAACTAGCCTTCTTAAATTCAAATGAATTCCAAGCAATCTACTCAAGTAAATAACATACATCATCAACGTTTTTACCATGAAAACCCCAATACTCTAGAAAAGCTTGGGTTTTACCATTCACATCCTCATCAGCAATGTCTGAAATATCCTATTTGCCTATACAATAAACACATTGAACAAGAAAAACATGCAAACGCTTAAAATACTTCCAAAATAATTCTTGCTCAATTTGGGGAAGATAGGGAATGGCTATTGTTTTTTTCTTGCAAAAATTCTTCAATTTTTTTAATTTTCAAAAATTTTTTTGGTTGTTTTTCAATGAAAAAACAAAATGCTTAGTCAAACTTATTGAGAAAAACACAATATTTGACACTAGTCCCCGGCAACGGCGCCAAAAACTTGATAGGGCCCAAGTGCACGGTAGCATTGTAGCAAATCAAAGTCGATTCCACAAAGACTTAGTTGATCTATTGGGTTATAATCACTCAAGATAGGCTAAGCGAATCAATACTTGATAAACTAGTCAACTATCTAATCCAATGGATAAATAATCAAGGAATTATACAAAATTAGCAATCTCTCAATTCTTGTCTCAATCAAGCATTTCTTACTCAATAGATTATTTTAAAATCGACAATTGAAGTATCACAACCCTCTTTCAAGGTGAAGCGAAATACCGAAATCTAACTAAGTGCCATTTCTCCAGGGCTCTCAACTTGTTTAGGATTATTAAGCATGCGATTGTCATATTCGTGGTTTCTCAACTGGTGTGCTTTCTCAAGACTCCCTACAATAAAGTCAAATCCTATGGTTCAAGTATCGAATTTCACCTTTCAATCCTTCATCCAATACCCAAAATATGCAAGAATATGATCAAATTCCTTGCAAGACAATAAACATCTAGGATCGAATAAAACAATCAAACAATTCCAAAATGCTCAGAGAGATTAACAACAAATCAAGGATATAACTAGTATTTGTACAAATCCAAAATCAAAACAAAGTCATAATCAAAATTACAAAATATAAATTCAACGATAATGAGAAAAGACAAGAGAAGAGAAAATAAATGCTCAGTCAATTAGTGCGCTTGAATCCGTTGATTGCAAACCCAGTATGGAATCCTTGCAAATCTTCACTTTAATTCTCTCTCTTTCTAAAAGCCTAATCTAATTGATAAACCTAAGGAGAGGGAAAATGGAAATGGATGTGATGTGTTGAAATGAGGTTAAAAGCACCCTTTTTATAGTGAAACTTCTGGAAACCGAATAGTCATGAGAAATAATGACCTTAGAACTACCTGGAAGCCGAAAAGTCGACAGAAAACAAAAAGCCTCGAGGAAAATGAGGATACCATGGACTGTGAGCACTACCATGGAGGGTCTGTGGTTAGCATTGACTCGACATTCTTCTGTTCTTTCTTCCTTTCGCAGGCATAGTGACTTGGGGGTGTCCATGGGGAGTCAAAATACACTCAATTATGGTCAACTTTGGGGTGAAATGGTCCAAAAACATGCAAAACACAGAGAAGAACCATATCCAAGCGTAAAACTGAAAAAGTACATAATTTTCCCTAAAAAGGGCACAAAAATAACCTCAAATTAGTATGCACTTTATTCACTTATCAAGATGCTAAGTGGGCGACACTCAGGTAAAAGGACAAGACAGTGACGATGTTAGACGAGTTACGAGAGGATTCAAAAGAAATGAAAATAGGCATAGTTCATTAATTCCTCATAAATAATACTCATTGGTGAGATTTGTGAAAAGTTTAGGCCTAGGTACAACTCAAAGTCATTAGCTAGTAGGTTCCACTTGATGAAACATTGTTTGGCGTCAAGATGGTGAAAGAAGTGGATTTCAATCAACATCTAGATGACCAGTTCAATAAGATAATGACGAAATTAACTTCTTCTGAGGTTTAGATCTATGAGAGGGATAAAGCCTTGCTTTTAGTATCTTCATTGATTTCTTTTTTCGATATCATTGTGATACTCTTTTGTTTGGGAAAGAAACCTTAGAATTTCGTGAGTGTCTATGAGATTGCTAATACAAGACTCAGCAAAATAGTGATGAATTGTCAAATAAGGGCAATGCTTCGGTTACAAAAGAGCCTAATGGTGGACGATGATGATACAGAAAAGAGGGAAGGTTGCAAGGCTCGAGGTTGATTTGTACAGACTTCAGGTGCTACTACAATGATGAGAAAAGTCGTCTGAGGAGGGATTGTCTGAAGCGGATGAAGGACTTCAAAGGTGAGAGGTCATTTGTGTTTGTTACAGGAGGTTTAAATTGGGTTGACAATGATGACTTATTTTTAGCAACTATGGTGAGTCTAGGAAAGTTAGATTGGATCTTAGAGTACATACAAAGCATGTGATAGAGAAACTGCCAAGATGGAAAATGCTATAGGAAGTAGAATTGTTCGGGTAGGAATAATATGGTTTTGAATGCATGATGTATGGACATTAACTGAGTTTAGATATCTGCTAGGTCTAATAGCACATCAAATTTCTTTGGGGAATGTGGATGCAAAGTGATGCCGATATTCCTCTAAAGGTGCGGTGTTGAAGATCTTTGAAATAGTAATGCTAGTGTTGATAGGAAAGATGTCTGGAGGCCTGTACAGAGTTAAAGGAGAGGTGCATGTAGGAAAGGATGCTTGATGAGTCTCTATTCAAGCAGAAGACAATGAGCGAGAAAGCACATGGTGTTTGCTTCTCCAATGGATGTCAGCAGTGATCTGATTAGTTTAAGTGAAGCGGAGGCATGGACATTGATGGTGTTGGTTTGAGATGGTGGAAGGCATTGATTTTTATCAAGGTTAAGTTTGTTAGGCTTATGATAAGCACCGATGGTGTGAGGGCATGGCTTCGTAAGTGGGTTGTGCCCTCAAAGCAAGCGGGAGAGAGCTTCGTATGTACACTTGGTGGTAATTCCCAAGGAAATGTATGTTGGTGAAGCTACAAGGAATGCGTGTGGAACAAGCCAAGAAAGAGGTTGGAGAATAAGTCAAGTTCTCCTGTAAATCAAAGGACAAGGTATTTGTTTAAGCATCCCCAATTGTATATGTCAATAGCAATGGGTTAAGGGCTGCTAGTGAAACACAACTAGGAAGGGGGTAGGAAGAAGGAATCGTTAGTAAGCACGAGATATTTGTACTTTTAAATAGGGAGAGAGTTTTTTGCATATCGTTCATGAAATAGTGAAAATATAATTTTTCTCAAATTCTCTTCTTGCATTGTTACATTTTGATTTTCAATCGTTACACGCTTAACCCCACACAATGAGATATTTTTAAGAAGGGAGTAAGTAAAACCGACCAATATTTAATAGTCTTTAGTGTGAAGTCTTTATTGTTGGATGAAGAAAGTAAGGTTCAACCATATGCTATACATAAATATTACTATTAATTTTATATCCTAAGCCATGAGCAAGCAAGAAGCTTTGATGTTGATTTTAATGTAATCGTTAGAAAGTGGTTGAATATTGTCTTTTTAATTTAGTTTTTAATAAAATTAATTGGCTTATTGAGGTTTTAATTAGAGTTAACTTCAAATTACTTGATCTTTTATCCATACCTGTATCTTAAAGAAAAAAAATACATTTTGTAGGAAAATTTTGATCCGACTTCGCATCAGCATTGTCGGTGGCCCTAATTAAGCTGCCTTATTTTAAATTTATGTCTAAATTATTCAAATCAAGTAATTATATATACATATATATATATATATATATATATATATATATATATATGTATGTATGTATATATATATATATATATATATATTATATATATATATATATATATATTATGTATGTATGTTGTGTATATATATATACACACACACATACATACTCATACGCATATATATGTACATGTATATGTATGTGCATACATATATATATATATATATATATATATATATATATATATATATATATTATATATATATATATATATATATATGTATATGTAAGGCCCGCGTACTTTATATTTCGTCGAGTTATTCGTGATGCCTTTTTGCGTTATGAAAACCGTATTTTACTAGCAATATGAGCTAAAATTATTTTCTAAGTGCCTATGTGAACGTTAATTTTATTAAAAGGGATGTTATTGTCACTGATTATTATTATTATTAATATTATTATTAGTTTTGAAAATCTTTCGATGATTTTTAATGAGCGTTATTAACGGTTATTAGCAAGTACTAAATTGATTAAGAACCCGAACACGATTGGGTTGTCAGCCTTAGAAGTAGTTCGATGTTATTAAATCGAGCCTAGAGACATTTGGGAACGAATAGTTGATGAAGGATTATATTATCGATTTGGATTTAGAATTCGGGTTACGAAGTAGACCAGCAGTATCGACTATGAATCAGTTTGGGACAAAAATAAATAATAGCAGAAGAGGGGTAATTTAGTAATTTTCGCACGTGGCCTTCTTCTTTTGGATGTCGCGACCAACCCTCCCTGACACACTCTCTCTCTCCTCTCTCTCTGCTGCTCTTCTTCTTCCTCCTCCTCTCCTCCTCCATTAACGTCACTCCCAAGCTCAAAGGCCAGTAAATTTTCGCCCCACACAACCGCAAATTCCACCCAATCGGCCTCCCCGACGAGCTAGCTCCTGTTTGGTGCAAAATCTGGGTCGAAATTCGAAACCACTGCTGCGGTTGTGGAGGGTTTAGGATGCCAAATTGAAGCTCGAATGCGTGCCCAGGTAAGGCTGTGCTATTCCACTCTTAGTTGCTTCAATGTCCCATAAATTAGAGTAGAAATCGTTGCTTTCAAACCCCAAATCAACCTCAATTCAGTAAGTAAGTTTGGGTCTATTTTAGGGTTTGAATTTTTGGGAAATTGGGCGTGATTTAAGTCCGGACCGTGCGTGGGTGAGCAAAAGCCGAAGAACTTGGAGTCATTCGAGCCCTAAAGTCAAGCCAAATCAGCCTTCGGTCAAACACCGAGCTCGAAATCGAGGTGGGGATTTCTTACTTCTAAATTACTATTATTTTCAAAGAATTTAACTAAATTAGCTAGCGCATGTTAATTTGAGATTAGAAATCTCTTTGGGTAGTTGAAATCGAGAATGAGGAATTAAGAATATGGTACTGTTTTTGGGTCAATTGCATGCCGAACTGATGCTGAATTTTGATAACCAGG
Organism: Carnegiea gigantea; assembly: GCA_029747015.1. Taxonomy (NCBI): domain Eukaryota; kingdom Viridiplantae; phylum Streptophyta; class Magnoliopsida; order Caryophyllales; family Cactaceae; genus Carnegiea; species Carnegiea gigantea. The sequence continues at coordinate 69,133 of JAKOGI010000865.1, read as the reverse complement.
CAGTTGGGAGAAGTGCTTAATAAATCGAATGTTGACATAGCGCCATATTTCCATCAGTTTAATAGTTGAATTTCGTTTGAAGCTTTAGGATGCCAGTTGAAGTAATTATGGAATGAACTGAATTATGTCTAAAGGTTCTGGCTGAATCAGTTTGGGCATGATTAATAGTCTGTTCGTTGTAATCACAATGGAATATTATGCTTGTGGACATTGGTTTGCAAACTAGAAAGCAAAATGTCGCTTTAGAGTCTCTATTGCATTGGTTATAAACTCTATGTTGGTTATTAAACATGAACATTATGCCATACTTATATATGATCGTTTTAGGTATTGTTGGTTTGTTGATGACAACATTAAACTGAGTTAGTAGTTGGATGGTTTGAGGTGGAACTATTGAGAAATTTGAGGTTCTTGTGGTCGATACTGTGTGAGGAGGGAGTTTGGGTTGTGATTACCACAATCGTGTGGATTGCGAGGCCATGTGTAGCTTATTGAGTGAATTCTGCCGAATTGTGCCTGAAAGCGCATAAATGTGCTAGTTGTGAACCCCCTTTTTCCCTCAATGTGCTACATAACATTAAGTAAATAGTTTTTGAAATTCAAACATGTTTAAGAAGGACTGTTAAAAGCATGTTTTCCTGATTTCGAATGCTTTTAAGTACTTACCAATTGTCTGGTAGTTTATGAAAATGTTTGTAGCCTATAAGAAATCCTAAATCGTTGAACTACTCAGTTAGTGACTCGGCTGAATAGTCGATAGGTTTAGGAAGTTTAAAAGTAAACTAAAAGTGAATTTAAACATGTTTAAGGCTTTGGTTTGTATACGACTTCTCCTTAAGTCTAAAAGGATTTAAACGACCCGAAAAAGAGCATCTTAAGGTGCTAATTATAAAGCTTACCTTATTTGCATGCTATTTGCTTACTAAAGTCCCTATTGAGTTTCGATTAAAGAGCTAGTAAGTCCATTATGATTTTAAGAAGCATTTATGTTGAAAATATAGAAAGAAACCCTATTTACCTTATAAACGAACCAAGTACTTTATGTTTTTGAATAGTGGCAAGTTTGGGAACGTTTTAAGCCTTTAGTTCATTTATACGCCCTTCTTGAGTTTTGAAAGGAATTGAAACGAGTTATAGAATGACATCTAAAGTTGTTATTATGAACTGAATTTGAGTTACACGCCCACTAAGTATTTTGAGTTCTAAATGAGTTTCGTTTAATGATTTAGCAAACGCATTACGTTTAAAAGAGGCTTTTGAGCAAAAAGTGAGGTTGTTTTATGAGGGAGTATAATAAGTTTTTAAGTTAAAAATGAAGTCGGTTTACGATTTGGCAACTTTATTACGTTTGTACGAAACTTTTAAGTTAGAAACGGAGTCATTTTATGATTTAGCAAACTTATTACGTTCGTACGAAGCATTTAAGTTAGAAACTAAGTCGTTTTACGATTTAGTAAACATATTACATTTATAAGTAGCTTTTAGATTTAAAACGAAGTCGGTTTAGGTATTAACAAGCTTATTACACTTTTAAGAAGCTTTTAAGTTTCAATGGAAGTTGATTTACATGTTAATAAACTTATCACGTCTATAAGAAGCTTTTAAGTCATTTACGAAGTCGATTTACGTGTTA
>JAKOGI010000865.1:60000-62500 GCA_029747015.1 Carnegiea gigantea | reverse complement strand
CGAACAAATATCTACACACCAAGATTTTACTCGTCCTTGAATAAAACAAACTAAACTAACTAAAAGGAAATGAAAAATAAGAAAAAGAAAATCCTAGTTCACTGTTGTAGAAATTATGGTTACATTTAGCGTATGCAACAAGCCCTTTAAATTCTTCGGTCTCCCAAGTGGACGAGTGAGGTCTCAGGAGGAATTTCAGGTGCAGTACCACAAAAATTATTTTAAAAAGAAAAGAAAATCTTTTTGGCTTTTCTCTCAAAGCTAATATGTACAAAATTAGGGGAAGATATGCACATATTCTAATCAACTAAATCACCCATGTAACAAAGTTATTGACCTACATAAATATAGAATGTACTTCAAAGCCCTCTACCCCATAAATGACATCAAAGCACTAATTTTTTACCCCACTGAACATAAAGATTCTGAATCCATCCCAGTGCTTATGTGCAAATGCATCATCATCTCAAGGCTTAGATTTACCAGAATTAGACTCAATCCCACTTAACTGACACAACTACATTATTATCTTACTAATATTGGAGGTAAGCTTTCTCAATAGCAATATTACCTCAAAGGGTAATACCCAGTAGCACGTGCCTCAAAGGTTAACGCCCAGTAGCGCATGCCTCAAAGGGATACTTGTCATTCCAAATTTTATTCCGTCTCTTTTTCTTCTTTTCTCTTCTTTATTCATAATACACTTTCTCATCATTTTTTAATATTTTTTCCAGAGTAATCGTGTCACAAGCAAGTGGGAGAATCCCAACTCGGAAGCCTAAGGCCTCAAAATAATGATGAAGGAATAAGCAAGGATTGGATTACATAATCTATGCTAAACACTGGGGTTAGAACTAGGGCGTAGAATGTCATACTGAGCTTGGAGACTTATCATGCACATCCTACTTATATATAAGCTAAGAACCAAAGCACAGGGGATTTATGCTAATCAGGCATAGTACCAACGTCCCCAAAAACAAAAAAAAAATTTTCAAAATTTTTCAAAATGGGTACCTCACCCCCACACCAAAACGTCACAATATCCTCATTGTGGGAGCTAAGGGGCTAAAAAGTAATCACATAAGTTATACAGCCGTAAAACCACATTAAACCACAAATATATACAAACTAGGACACCAATACAAATCACAAACGCAACCAAAAACAAACATAAAATCACCAAAGTCAAAATCTCAAAAGAAAAGCAAAAACAAAACTAACTCTAAAACAAACCAAACTACTAACTGACCAAAATCAAAACCAAACCGAAACAAAATAGGATCCAAACACAATAAATCAAAAAGTAAAATAACTAAATAAAGAAAAACAAAAACCACAACCTAAAAGAAAACAAAACCAATCAAGACCAAGACAAATATAATCACCCAAAATAAAAACAAAACCAAACCAATGACTTATTGAACACCAACCTAAATCAAAAGAAACCTAAAACAAAACAAAATTAAAAGAAAGAAAAGCTAAATACAAAATAAAAAACAAAAACACTAAAACACCAAAAAGGAAACAAAAAGAAACTATTAAACAAAAAACACGACCAAAGGGAAACCAAAACTTACTAAGCTAAAGAAACAAGACACCAAACCAAAGGGAATAAAACATAAATTCAAGGAAAATAAACAATAAAACTAGAACATACACAAGGACAATTCTAGATATTCACAACTAACAAATATTCAAAAAATCAATAACACAACCAAGGATGACCATAGCCCACACGGCTTAACAAATCCCAAATTGCTCCTGAAGATCGATCACCCATCATAATGCACAGTCGGAATTATCTACAACTAAGTAAAAAGAAGAAAGAAAATAAATGAAAAAGGGAAGAAGGGAAGGTGGAGCGATCATACCAGGTTGGATACAGATTGTACCCAAACTATACCTCACGAAGATGATACAACATAAGACTTATGGAGCATCAGCCACTCCATATTAAGCTGAAAAGTACAGCTCCAATCAAAACTCATCAAAGCGCATGGTAGCTTATCAAACAAGGAAGCCCAACTCTCAATTACATAGAAACAGTGAAAAGTAGTGAGTTGGAGCCAGAAAGAGTACATCCACCTAGCCAACAAAGTACAAGTAAGGGCCCACTTCAACTTATCAAACAGTTGGGCCCAATCAGAAAGGAAATGAACATAGTAAGAACAAGCCAATATTGAGGTCAATGGCCTAGAAATTGTATCACCATGAACGAGCAGTCTAGGCAAAGGCGTGGGTGTAAGGTTCACAAGTCTGTTAAGTCCTATTTGCATATGAATCTGGTCTAGAGCAAAATTCTTAGTAGCAATGATCTCAGACTCAACAAATTTAGATTTGCAATGTTCAAAAAGGAAGTCAGTTTAGATGGGGTCAAAAGAGAAAGACTCATAATCAGCACAAAAATCACCATCAGAACTTCTATGGATATCAAACTCACAAAAAAAAGATTCATATTCCACATATAGAATATTATCATCTAATTTAAATAGATGGTCAG
>JAKOGI010000865.1:0-55000 GCA_029747015.1 Carnegiea gigantea | reverse complement strand
TAGTGATGTACAGGTGAGCACAAATGACCAAGACAAGATATGTTTTTGGTTTTTGAGGGGTAAGAACAAATTAAAAATGAGAGAAGGATAGTTCAAGTATTTGACTAGAGATAATCCAATTGGAGCCACTCAAGCCAAATAACTTGGGCAATTCCTTAACTCAATCTAGGATACAGAAGTTAATCACCACCTAGATGAGGGAAGGGACCTAGAACACCACTTGAGGTTGCCACACTCAAGATATAGAACTAGGCTTTAGAACACAATTGAGAGAACACTCAAGAAAGCTTATTTTCTCGGCTTTAATAATGTAAGGACCTTCAGCATGTTGGTCTATTACATATTGTTGTAAACAAGTGACAAAAACTGGGCACGGCGTGAGGGAGCTATGTATGAATTCCCCCAACATAGTCACGACCTTTCTGCATAGGATAGCAAACGCTTTAGCCTCTTTGAGCTTGTTGGGGTCTTCCTTGAGCTGAGAAGGGGAGGTACGAGAGCGGTCATGATAGTCTCCATCATTCTCCCCGGGTAGGTGAGAGTTTGTCCTCAAACTCGGAAGAGTTTCATCTTCAAAGTAGGGACTAAGATCGGAGATGTTAAATGTTGCCGAGACTCCATAATCTCCGGGAAGGTCTACTTTATACGCATTAGGGCCGACCTTCTCAATGATTTCGAATGGCCCATCTGACCTAGGCATCAACTTGGATTTTCGCTTGGAAGGAAATCGTTCCTTCCTCAAATGGATCCACACCAAATCTCCAGGTTGAAAATGGACCTTTCTTTTCTGCTTGTTGGCATGGTGCATGGCCCTCTCATGCTATCACGAACTTGGACATATAGGTCTTGGATTTCTTTGGCCCTTTTCTCGGCTTCCCAACTAAACTTGGTGGGAGTTGAAATAGGGATAAGATCAAGAGGGCTCTTTGGATTGTGGCCATACACAACTTGGAAGGGAAAGAGATGAGTTGCTTTACTTGGAGCTCTATTGAAGGCAAACTCGGCATGAGGTAACATATCATCCCAGCTCTTGATGTTCTTCTTCACAAGGACTCTAAGCAAGGTGCCCAAAGTCCTATTGGTGACTTCCGTTTGGCCGTTAGTTTGTGGGTGACATGAAGTGCTGAATTTGAGTTGGGTGCCCATTTTATGCCACAATGTTAGCCAAAAATGGCTAAGAAACTTGCTGTCTCGGTCGAAAACCATGCTCTTGGGTACTCCATGTAGCCTAACAATCTCCTTGAAGTATAAATTGGCTACATGCGAGGCATCATTGGTGGTATGGAAAGGAACAAAATGTGCCATTTTTGAGAAGCGGTCTACCACCACCATGATAGAGTCTTTGTTCCTTAGGTTCTTGGCAAACCCGTGATGAAGTCAAGGCTTATATCCTCCCATGGAACTTGAGGAATAGGAAGAGGGGAGTACAAGCCTTGTGGAAGAACATGACTCTTGGCCATTTTACAAATGGAGCATCTTTTTACAAAGTGTTCCACATCTTTAGACATATGTGGCCAATAATAGTACTCCTTCAGCATAGCACATGTCCTTTCCATTCCAAAGTGGCCGGCTAAGGCTCCTCCATGAAGCTCTTGGATAATGAGTTCTCGAAATCCACACTTAGGAATGCACAAGCGTGAACCCCTGAACAAGAAACCATCATCCATATGGAATACCCCGTGAGGGTGTTTAGAACACTTCTCAAAGATGTCTTTAAAGTCCTCATCACTTGGGTACAACTCTTTCACAACTTCAAAGCCAAGAACTTTGGTACTTAAGGTAGAAAGAAGTAAGTACCTATGGGAGAGTGCATCGGCTCCTTTATTAAGTTTTCCCGCCTTGTGTTGGATGATGAAATGGAATGATTGAAGATATTCCACCCACTTGGCATGCCTCGGGTTGAGCTTGTGTTGACCTTGTATGTATTTGAGTGCCTCGTGGTCGGAATGGAGGATAAACTCCCCTCCTACTAGGTAGTGACGCCAATACTCCAAAGCCCGGATGATGGCATAGAATTCTTTGTCGTAAGTGGAGTATTTCCTTTTAGCTTCGTTTAGTTTTTCACTAAAGAAGGTTATTGGCTTCTTCTCTTGGGAAAGGACAGCTCCAATCCCTACCCCGGATGCGTCACACTCTACTTCAAATATATTTGAAAAGTCGAGCAAGGCTAGGACGGGTGCACAAGTGACTCTCTTCTTGATTTCTTCAAATGCACATTGTGGTTGCTCATTCCAAGTAAAATCTTTCCCCTTTAGCACTTCGGTCATGGGAGCCACAATAGTGCTAAAGTCACGAACAAACCTCCGGTAAAAGGATGCTAGGCCATGGAAACTCCTCACTTGAGTGATGGAAGTGGGAGTAGGCCACTCTTGAATAGCCTTGATCTTGCTCTCATCAACTTGAATTCCTTGGGCGGACACAATGTAGCCCAAAAATATCACTTGGGAAGTGAAGAAATAGCACTTCTCCAAATTCCCATATAATTGCTCTTGAGACAAGATCTCCAAAACTTGTTGAAGATGATGGGCATGCTCTTCTTCAGTCTTGCTATAGATCAAGATATCGTCAAAATAGACGACCACACAAATACCAATCAAGGGCTTTATAACTTAGTTCATAAGCCTCATAGAAGTGCTAGGGGCATTGGTTAGCCCAAATGGCTTGACAAGCCATTCATACAAACCTCCTTTAGTCTTAAAGGCAGTTTTCCATTCATCTCCTTCGAAAATCTAGATTTGGTAGTAGCCACTTCTAAGATCAATCTTAGAAAAGATGGTGGCACCATGAAGCTCATCAAGAAGGTCTTCCAACCGGGGAATAGGATACCGGTACTTGATAGTGATTTTATTGATGGCCCGGCTATCCACACACATTCGCATGCTACCATCCTTTTTGGGTACAAGGAGGGCAGGCATGGCACATGGGCTTAGGCTTTCTCGAATCAATCCCTTAGACAAGAGATCATCCACTTGCCTTTGGATTTCTTGGGTTTCTTTTGGAGTCATTCGATAAGCCGGCTTATTGGGAAGAACGGATCTTGGGATAAGGTCAATCTTTTGTTGTATGGATCTCGGTAGGGGAAGGCCATGGGGAATTTCTTGTGGGAACACATGGTGGAAGGTTTGTATGAGAGGAGTGAGTAGAGGGTGTGAGGGAGATGGGGGCTTTAGCTCATCTTGTAGGAGAATCAAGTCTTTGAAAGACTCAAACTCATGATGTTGGGATTTGAGAAGGGTGGTGAGAAAGACATCCAAGTGAGGGTTGTCTTTGGTCTTAGTAGAAGGAGTGGATTTGAGAGGAGTGAGGGTGATTTTCTTATGGTTCTTTTGAAAGGACTAAGTGTTCATCCGGCCATCGTGGGTGACACGTCTATCGAACAACCAAGGTCTTCCCAATAGGATGTGGTAAGCATCCATGGGAACTATATCACACCAAATCTCGTCCTTGTAATGCTTTCCAATAGAAAAAGGGACGAGGCATCGGTGAGTGATTTGCATACCTTTGCCTTGATTCAACCATTGGATGGTGTAAGGTTTTGGGTGAGGCGAGGCTTGGAGCTTGAGCTTATCAACCATAATCTTGGAGGCGACATTCGCACAACTACCTCCATCTATGATGAGGGAGCATACCTTCCCTCCAACTGTGCACCTTGTATGAAAGATAGCCTCTCTCTGTTCCAGATTATCTTGACTGGCAAATCCACTCAATGCCCTTCAAATGACAAGTAGTTCTCCTTCATCAGGGCCTTCTTCCACCTCTTCCACATTTTCCAACTCACAATCTTCTCCTCCTTCCTCTTCATGTTGCTCCTCAAAGGTGGCTTGGTATTCGGCTAGAGAGACAATCCATTTGTTAGGGCACTCGGAGGCAATATGCCCAAGGCCTTGACAACGGAAACAGCAAATCTTGTCTTTTGGTTTTGGGGGTTCTTTTGTGGAACGGTTAGGGGCGGTGGGAGGGGTACTTTTGGTTTGTGGAGAGTTTTGTAGTTTAGGGGAAAAGTAGGGAGGTTTTTGAGTGGAGTAAGGACGGGAAGGGGTTTTGGAAAGGGTGCCTTTTCCCTTAGATTTCTTTTATTGTTCTACCTTGTAGGCAAGAGAACTTAAGTCATCTAGGGAGGAGTAGGGATGTAGTTCAATGACATGGGCAAAGGAATCATCAAGACCACTTAGGCATCTTACCATGGTTTGTGCATCATCTTCTCTCAAGTCGCACTTGAGAAGGAGTTGCTCGAACTCCCGGGTGTATTCCTCAACGCTCTTGGAGCCTTGCTTGAGGTGATGCAACTTGAAGTAGTTGTCTTGGATGTAATGGGAGGGAAGGAACTTGGCCCTAAGTTTGTCTTTCATCTTGGCCCAAGTTCTAATCTTTCCTTTACCAATTCTCGCTCTCTTAGCCACAAGGTTGGCCCACCATATGGAAGCGTACTTCCGGAGCTTTAGGGCCACTAGCTTCACTTTCTTGTCATCCGGCACCTCCTTATACTCAAAGACACATTCCACGGTTTGAAGCCAGTCAAGGAAATGATCGGGATCCATTTGGCCTTCAAATTCGGGAATGTCGACTCTAAAGTCGCCAAGGCCATTCCCTTGCCTTCTTCTTCTAGGGGTTTCTTCATCACTTGAGTTCACAATATAGCTCCTCTCTTCTCTCTCGGATTCATCCGAGTATACATGAGTGCGTGAGTGAGAAGGGCTTCGGGTCCATCTCTTTTTCTCTTCCATAAGTTGGGCAATTTGGGTTTGGAGGAATTTTACTTGCGCTTCCAACTCGTCAACCCGCTCTGGGGTACGGCTAGAAGACATTTTACCGTGTTTAGGATTGAAGGAAGGCTGTTTAAGAGTTGCAGGGATGAGGAGGGCCACGGTCGTGCCTATAAGCACGGTGGCACCATGCCAATATTCTAGACAAAACTGAAGGCAGAAAGAGACGCGGCACGGTCGTGTCTAGGCACACGGGGGCACCGTGCCAATGCTCTATCTTTGTTTTCTCACGGTTTTGCTGATTTGTGTATTTTTGTATTTTGGCTTTTGGGATGTATGTGTTTGGCTGCAAACTTGGTCAAATAGCAACCTAGGCTCTGATACCAAATGATGTATGGGTGAGCACAAATGACCAAGACAAGATGTGTTTTTGGTTTTTGAGGGGTAAGAACAAATTAAAAATGAGAGAAGGATAGTTCAAGTATTTGACTAGAGATAATCTAATTGGAGCCACTCAAGCCAAATAACTTGGGTAATCCCTTAACTCAATCTAGGATACAGAAGTTAATCACCACCTAGATGAGGGAAGGGACCTAAAATACCACTTGAGGTTGCCACACTCAAGATATAGAACTAGGCTTTAGAACACAATTGAGAGAACACTCAAATGCTTGCTTTGTATTGCTTGTATTTCAAGTTAGAAGTGAATGCTTACAACCTCAAGTTATGGCCTATTTATACTAAAGGCCTTACATTATGAAAAGGTACAAAGAAAACAAAAAGAAGTGCAAAAAACAAAGAAACCTATGTACATTATAGCTAGCCCTTCATGTGGATGTACCAAGGAGTGAAAAGGTGTGTCTCTTGGATGTTTAGTGTGAAAAGGGTGTAGAAGCTCAAATGGATGCATGAATCCCTTATCTCACACATTCAAAGCTTGCTAGGAAGAGAGTCACACGGAGTTGGAGGGGGTAGCAGCCGACATGAAGAGTAAAATACCAAGTTCACATGGATTGCAATAATTGCATTCACACTTGCAGCAACCTCAACTTCCAGGAACCATATCTCTCAGAATACTAGGCCAAATTTGATGTTCTCGACCTGTTGGAAAGCTCAGGAAGTCTATTTTCAAGGGAATGTAAGTTTGCTAAGTTTGGACCAACCAATCAAAAGTTATGGCGCAAAGAGTACAGACTGCACAAACTACCTTACGCCGGGATACCATATACTTGTGAGTTAGATTTAACCAACCAAATGATATCCAAATTGAACGTGGTTGGTCTTGAAAGAAATCTTATTTTCTAGGCTTTAATAATGTAAGGACGTTCAGCATGTTGGTCCATTACATATTGTTGTAAACAAGTGACAAAAACCGGGCATGGCGTGAGGGAGCTATGTATGAATTCCTCCGGCATAGTCACGGCCTTTCTGCATAGGATAGCAAACTCTTTAGCCTCTTTGAGCTTGTTGGGGTCTTCCTTCAGCTGAGAAGGGGAGGATGAGAGCGGTCATGATGGTCTCCATCAATTAGGATCCTAATTATTTTCATATTAAAAACCCTAATTGCCTATTAATTCACACAAAGGTAAAAGTTCTTTCAACATTCCATTAAACCAGAATGAAAGCAATTAAATACTCTTTCAAGCAATTCATCAAACACATAGAGAGCATAGTAGAATTCAATAAGTGCAAACATAGAACAAGCAAGAATGAGGCTACCTCATGACTAAAAAAGCATAGCCAACATCGATCACTACCTAAGTTGAGAAATTAGCCATTAGACATGATAGTAATTACAAATACGAATTCTCAAACCCTAATCATGATACTAGACCATGAAAATAAAGGAGAAGTAATTAGGAGAGCGTTAAGAATAAACTTGGCAATTGATTGATCATGACAACAGAAATCTTCTAGATAGAGTTACAATCTCCAGTGCTAATCCACAACCTAAGACTACTTGAATTCTCTTAAAAACTATTGTTTTTTTGAAAAGCAATGAATGATCTCCCTTGAGTACTAGAACCACCTCTTTAAACAAATTAGAGACGTTGTTTCATAAATGAAACACAATCGTGTGAAACAATAGTGCACCCTTTATAGATGAAGTTTACTAAATGTTACCCTAGGCACATGGGCATGTAGAACGACATGACACCCCATGTCACAGTTTGCACTTGGATCTTAAAACTATAGGGTTCTACATTAGCATGCCATTCCATATGGCACCTAGTGTTGTTCCTTTCAATTTTTACTTATTGGCATGGCATGCGGTTTTACATGGTAGCCCCTCTTTCCCCTCTTTCCATTGCTTTCCTCCCGACTTTGATCGTTCTCTTTCTTTCTCAGCTCTGTTAGCTCAATATAATTCTCAAACCATGAATATATGGCTACAACATCTATAAAATAAGAAGTTAGACCAATTAAGCAATTATAAAGGTAAAAATCAATTTTTCTAAATGAGAGTTGATAAGTAGAGAAATAAAGGGAAGCTAGATAGGAAAAATGGGTAAAATATAGGTTTAAGAACTCGCCCATGCTTATCCTCAAGCAAGGTTGAAAACATGATTGATTTGATAGGGAAGGGAAAACCTCTATTCCCACCTCCTCATGCAAGGAAAATAGTAGTTGATCAAATGAACACAATCACACACCCAAGTAGAACTACTCACGGTAAAAGACATAACCATGAAAACCATTAAAAAAAGGTATTCACGACACAATCCTTAGTCATAATACCTAGCCTACCCATATCAAACCTCAAAGAAATCAAGGTTCTCCTAAATAATTGGTGAACTAGCTAGACTAGCAGAACCTCATCAGTAGGAAAAATATGAACACTCCTTCTCATGTCTTTAGCAACGAATTAATGGTTTCACTTAATCATCCTCCCCACAAAGCCTTCTTAGCATATGCTTGGTTTCCCAACCTACCACCACTAAGGTGCAAAATGCAAGTGATATTCAAAAGGAATTGTTAAGTGTTGCAATGGAGTTTAGGGTTAAGGGTAAGAAAGATGGACATATAAGTTTGGGGAACACATAGAGCTAAAGCCAAGAGACTAAAGAGCATAAAGACATTCCATGCAACAAATGCGAATGCTACTAACACATGCTTATTAAAGGATAGAAACTTTTGCAAATATGTATGGACAAAAGAGTTAGGAAAATTCAAGAACTTATTTTGCTTTTCACACTACCGACCACCTTATTTGCTACATTTTTTGCTTCTTTTTCTCTCATTTCCCCTCTTTTTTCATCATTTTTTTAAATTAGTGCATGGCAAGGGAGAAACACACACATTGCAATCCTAACTCAAATCCTTTTTTATTTTGTCAACCCACCAAACCAAAAAGGGAAGATTATCTCAATTCAAGATAGTACGTCCTCTCATCTCATCAAAGCACCCAAAATGGACACAAAAGACATGTCAAACAACACCCCCACCTAACCATCATTATACATTGAAGCAAGGCTCCATAGTAGGGAAGAATTATAGTATTCGACCAAAGGCTTAATAAGAAGGTTCACAACAAATGAAATCAGTCAAAGGCACTAAGAGTTAGCAAGGGGTAAATATTAGTCATCTGATGGCTATTTGGCTTTATGGCTATCAAATTAACAAAGAATGCCTTTATCATGTTATTAAATGCACATCCTATGTGTAATGTTTGAGAGAGACAAACCAAGTTCTGGATGATACGCTTCAAGGAAGGGTGAGACATAGCATGAGAAAAATGAGACTATATAAAAGTAAATAGTCTAGTTAGGCTCAAAAATATCATGAGAGGACTACCAAGGTTAATACAACTAGCCTTAGGGGCGTCCCACTTAAAAGGGGGTCAAATAATCATGATAAGAAGCTTTCAAGGGTAGCCGATGTGCAAACCAAAGCAGTTCAATCAAAATATTAGCTAAAATCAGTAATCCAAAGGTAAGAGTAGCCCACAGGCATGCAGAATAACACTAGTCGATTCACCACCATGCCTTGACTCATCAACATAGGAGGGGTTTTAGAAAACCTTTTTTTCCCTTCTTTTTCAAAAAATTTTTTAAAGCAATAAAACTACCTAGGATAACCAATAAGAACATTAGTGAACAGGAAGCATTAGAGGATGATCTAAGTAACTTATGGATTCCCAATTCAATATGTCTCCACTTGAGATTAGAGATCAAAGAAAACATATATATGATGCAACATCTAGCTTTATACTTTTTTATGCATGCTCAACTAGAAAAAGGATGGGATTGAAACTAGTGCATCCTGGATATGTAAATAAAATGAGAATGAAACCTAAGATTTAAATCCAAGTATCCTAAATGTAAGAATGGTTATCTACACTACTATAACCCACTGCACCAACTACCCATCATCTTATAATCACTAGTCAATAGGCACAACATCCTAAGAAACACTTCAAACCATTAACATACAAAAGTTCCCGAAAGAGCTCATGAGCTTACTCCCCATGCCTAGACCTTTCTTTGTCCCCCCATGAAATAAATAAGCATGCAAAACAAAGGGGAATATGAAATATGCATAGTTTATAAAACTATGGTCACTAGCACCCCAATCAAGTAGAGGGTAGGGCCATTAGAAGTGCCCGTAGACGAAGTAAAGATGATTCCCTATGTTCCATTGTCAGCAGTCATGCTCATCTTGCCTTCAGAGAATCTCAGCATACTCTTGGGAGTGTTGCTCATCGATACGATAAGGTTGTAAGTGGAGACAAGGGAAATCCTTGATGGCAGGCTGGTTCAGAGAAGCCTCACAAGTTATACAGGGCCTAGCAGTAGCAGAAATCCTACTCCTAGTCATGAGGGTTGTGTCACTGCCTCCTACATCACCACTCATCTCACCTCTATAATGTTCATTGTCATTATCTCCTTCATCCAGGCCTTTATCATCATCAAAATGGCATCGATATAATTATCATAGGTATAGTTGGAGGAGTCTGTGAGGGTGGTCTTGGCATAGTTGGGCAAGGTAAAACAGAGGCGGTCCTGGTGGTTAAGATACAATTGAGCCCTTAGATAAATGAACAATTTCTAAACAGTGCAAGAGCACAAATTTAGTAGTCCCCCCTCATGTAAGCGGTCCAAGTTCTTTAAATTAGTGCAAGCAGTAAGCCCATGGCAGTAGCAGTGATTACGACCACTATAACAATGACTTTGGCAGGATAAGAGTTTACGATTTCAAAGTGGGAAAGTATATGAGCAACCGTATCAATGTGCTTTCTAGTTAAGGCGGCCCAAAAAACAAACAAGATATCTTGACTATCATGTTAGGCATACACAGTATTGGTCGTAAGCTACTGAAGATATCAGAGCATAGGGTTGCAGACAAAAGTGGAATTATTACTCCCATAGGTCATAGTTGATGTTCATAGTTGATGTTCTAATATGTAATCAGACACCAAAAAAAAAAAATTCCATATAATCATTATGCTCATTACTCTAGATCTTCCCAACTAGAAGGCCAAGCAACTGATTAAATAGTGCTAGGTTCATTTCAAAAGGGATGTCATACAAATAGAATCGAATGTACACATCATCATTATTATAAGAGCCAACCAACTTCATAAACAAAGAGGTACGAGACTCTTATACCAACCGCTTACAGACCCACAGTTCAATTTTATGAAAGTGGTCCATCTTAGGACATTAAAGAATGCACTCATATCATCCTACATATGCAATGATTTCAACAATTTGACATCACAATATTTGGGTGGAGAGATTTCTTTAACGACCACTTTATCATAACATTAGCAGTGAAGCTCATTGAGAAACTAAACCCCATATTTGTTGACTACGTAAGGAAGTTGGGCCGAATTACCTCAAGATGGTGCTAAATGTGTAATTGGAATTGGTGGAGGAAAAATCGGGTGATGGATAGGGTGGAGAGGAGCACAACGGTTGTGAGGTTGAGGTCTTTAGGCTAATTATGGGTGGACAGAGCTTAAGGGTTGGTTGACTTTAGAGTAAGGGGGATCAATGGATGAGTGAATATGGGTGTTCAGAGGTTTGATGGAAGATTTCAGTGCATTTTTACAGAGGTGAGAGTGAAGAGAGAAGAGAATGTGTTGAATGGTGGGAATATGTTAATGCTGTTATCGATAGAAATCTAGCAAGAGAGTGGCCAAAAAACGGTGATGTAGTGGTGAAAGTAGCTAGAGTTAGGTGGAGTAGGGGTCTGTCGATAGAGAAAGCAAAAGAGGAAAATCTTAATGTGAGAGTTTGAGGGGAGAAAGAGAGAGAAATGAAAGTAAGTACTAACTTTGTGCGACGCATATGTATATGCGATTCTGTATGACACCTTGGATTCCTACTGTTCATTTTCCGTCAGTTTCTACTAGGGTTCCAATTTAGCATGGGACCCTATGCAGAATTACCTCAAAACACCACTTTTTTTTTTTCCTTTTCTTTCCTCAAAGTAATAAAGCTTGGTTGCCTACCAAGAAGTGCTTGTTTAAGGTGTTGAGCTTGACCCTCACCTTCGACTAGGTGGTTGGCGCATTGTGAAAGGTACTAGTGATCTTCTGCTCAATCAATTCTCCAGTAATGTAATGCTTTAAGCATTGTCCATTTACCTTGAAAGCATTGGTATACCCATTTCACACTTCAACAGCTCTGTAAGGAAACACCTTCAACATTATGAACAAACTCGACCACCTTGAGTGGAGTTTATTGGCAAATAGCTTTAGCCTTGGGTTGAACAATATCACTAACTCACCTTTCCGAAACTCCCTCCTATGAATGAACTTATCATGTCATCTCTTTATTTGTTCTTTAGAGATTGGAGCATTCTCATATGCACCCATCCATATCTCTTCTAACTCATTGAGTTAGAAAGGCCACTTTTTTCTTGTCATTATGAGGTTAAAATTTAGGTGCATAATTGCCTAAAAGCCTTGTGTTCCAACTCCACGGGGAGGTGACACAGCTTCCCAAACACCAATAAAAAATGTATAGTACTAATTGGTCTCTTAAAGCCGTTCGATAAGCCCATAAGGCATTATCAAACTTTTCTATCCAATCCTTCCTCGATCTTACAATCATTTTCTTTAAAATAGAGCTACTATGATAGTTGAATATCTTAATTTACCTACTAGTTTGGGGATGTTAGCCTAAACCAACCTTGTAGTGCGCCTAATATTTCTTTAGTGAAGCTTTGAACTTCTCTTCAGTGAATTAGGCCTCATCACTAATCAACACTCAGGGAACCAGGCTATTGATCTTTTAGTACCTTGGCATAGGGGTCATTGATTTTTTTCGGGTATCACCTTTTTAGCTTAATTTTTTTAGTACCCTGAGCTATGATGTTCTGATTTTTTACTACCTTTCCGAACACTTGTTTTAATTTTTCTATACCTCCCATACCTTTTCCTTTCTCACTTTTGGCCTAAAAGTTCTAGAAATTACAGAAAGACCTTTAGAATTTTGTAAAATATGCAAATAGGCTATTTTTAGGGTTTTTCAGGAAATATACTTGTTTTAAACGATTAAACTTTTTATAATGACTTTACTGGTATTAGTTATCACAATCTAATACTTGTATCTTAAATATTATATTTTCTGTGGTTATAGGCCCACCATGTTTAAAAAAATAAGTAAAACTTAATTAGAGAGTTTCGATCATCACCTGAACTTAGTGGGCATTAAACCGTGGCGTTCCTCTAGCTTCCAGTTTATAGAGATTGGACATCTCAACTGCACATTCTTTAGATCAAGCACAGCATAAATCCATCTCATTTCCTATCTTGGACCGTAGTCGCTAATCAAGTTCTTTATATTTTAAAGGATAGCGGAACTTTAATTAAGAAATTATAATATTTAAGGCATAAGGTTCAATTGAATAATGTTCCCACTAGGAAATGTCTTTTATTTAAAGCTTGAAAGTGGAAATATTACAATGGAGGGACTTAAACTATTAAGATCATCAGAGATGCTTGCTCATAGAAAAATAGAGAATCCCGACTTTTCTTTTGCTCAAGCATGCTCAAATGACCGTGTCCCTTCTTAGCACTCCGCTCCTTTCATACAGTGGATGAGGGTATATAGGATTCCCTAACAGCTGCAGTCCATACTGCTTTTACACATGGCTGCAGTCACATTCACATCGCTACAGTATACTGCCTTATTTTACTAACATGACACTTGTTAAAATAGTATAATAATGGAGCAACCACTTTTCAAAGTTTTTTAACGTTGACAAAACTAGTCATCATTGTAGAGATTCTACATGCCCTCATCTTTAATAATATCTTTCATGCGATCATTATCCAAATAATCATCAAAATCTTTATCAAATTGATGATGCTGTGGATACCATTTCTCAAATAATTCAAGAAGATATTTCAAGAAGATATTTCATTCCTTTTTCTGATATGAATTTTCCAGCTTCAACATCAAAGAGATAATCAAAGACATCTTCTGAAGTTGCTCCCTCTACTTTCATATATTTGTTAAACTCATTATGATAAGCGAATGTAGTGTTTCTGCAATGCATTAGTGTCTTTCCGCATTTAATCAATCCTCAACTTTGATGATAAAGGTTGTGAAAACTAATAACTCTTGCTAAAGCAGGATCAGTAACTAATTTCCCTCATTTTAAATTCCATTCTTATCGTCGATCATTGGGGTCATCGAAATCAACTACTAAACAAGATAATGAGCTAGTTTGACTTTTCCATTTTTACACTCAATTAGTGCACAACGCACCTCCACATATAGGCATCTACTATGTTGAGTTCGTGAGTATACAACCACAAGAGGGGGGGTGAATTGTGGTGTCTGATTTTCGCGTTGTAAATAACAAACACCCTCACAGAGGTTGTTCTCAAATGACAAACACCCTGATAGCTTGTTTGCACGGGGTGTTCTCAAATATTGCAGATGCGAAAATCACCAAGATAAATGCGGAAAATAAAGCACACACAATTTTTACGTGGAAAACACCTCTAGCCCAACTGAGGTGTGAAAAACCACGACCTACCTCGTGTAGGATTTAACCACTTTCACTAACGGGCTTCACACGTTACAAATGTAACACACCTTGTTACAACTTGCAACCACGTAACCTTCTTTCCAAAGACAGGTTACACCACGTCCAACCTTCGCAAGATTAGACACGTCCAAGTCCACACGACTAGGACACACTCACTCACTTTTCTGATCCAAGATCAGGGTTACAAACACCTTACAGGGGGTGCTTCTCACTAAGCAGATGTAAGGTACAATGAAGATCCTATTATGCCAATGGTTTGAAAACTCAAATCAAACACAGCTTGTCACGGTTTTGCTTTTCAGAATGAAGCTCAAGAATTTTAATGTGAAAACCGAGTTTCCTGATTTTTTTCAGATTTTTCAGAAAGCTGTGTTGCTTCTCTTTTTCAGTCTGAGTTTTTTCTATCTGCTTCTTGGCTTCTCTATGGGAGAGAAAAGCTGCGGTTTTTAAACACAAGGTCCAACGGTCAAAAACCAAAGACTCAGCTAAGTATGGAAAATGATTTGCAAACAAAATATATTCTCCAACGGCTAATGATGAATTTATCCCAAAATATAAGGGATTTTGTTATCTTAAAAGATAACCCTTATCTTCCCATAGCCGTGAAGAGGTTTAAGGAGATTTTCAGCTTTTACCAAATCCGAAAATATAGTCATAGGAATCTTTTGATTTGACAAATCTCCCAAACCTATTTTCGCAAATCTCCATAATATTTTCAAGAACTATCCTCTCCAGAAAAATAACAACTTTGAAATTCAAAGAAAGTATTATGGAGATCTTGGCCAACCAAAATGAATTTTCAAAAATAATCGGGTATGGCCACTGCAGTTCAGAAACACCCTAGGCACCCTGTTTGCAGGGTTGTTCGCAACTGGTGTTCTGAAGTACTTTAGCGCAAATACCGATTCAAGAGGTGTTTAAAATGATGTTTTCAATATTGGCATATTAACAAGAGTCTAATTAAATAAAACCTATATACCCAAGACTTCTTGTTTTGAACCAGTCATCTTGTCTGAGATTTGTAGAGTTGCTGTGAACACCAAGGCCACCTTGTTTGCTGGGGTTGTTCTTTGCATTGCTAGAGTTCAGGAACACGCTTTACAATCAACTGTCGAGATGGTGTTCTTGACTTAATATGGAATCACCAAGTAAAACCTGTCTAGAAGACTTGTTCTCACATGTAGCAAACCAGTTAATACAATAAAGATCACAAACACCAGTTAGGCCTGTTTGGAGATCGTGTTCGGAGCAACATTACTTGGACAAATTTTTACACTTGGATTTGTTATCATCAAAACTAAATATAATCAACAAATTCCCCTTTTTGATGATGATAAACCAAGTGACCATATTGACAAAATTTAAACGCGCTTAACAACGTGCTGATAATGCTGATAGGGATCCTCTAGGTGCTAGGTCATATTTGGGATCCTCTAGGTGCTAGGTCATATATGTCCATATGGTCTTATTCCCCCTTTTGGCATCATTAAAAAGCATAAGCAACAGGAGTAATGTAAGAAAAGCAATATAGAGCATAAGGTGCAAGTAGCATTAATAAAGGGATATTGCATTAAAAACATTACAATGCCAAAAAACTGAGATGAGAGGAAACAAGAGAACAGCCTAGAGAATCAGGGAGCAGGGGGTTTGGAGGGACGATGAGAGGATTGAAACGCTAGCCTTGCAGATTTTCGAGAGGGCTTAGAGGATTGAGGAGAAGAGGGAGTTTGAGAGGGTTGAGACCTTGGTTGTGGCCTTGTTCTTGGCGTTCTGCTACGCCTAGCCACGATTTTCACCCTCTTCCTTTTCTCTCCAGTTTGAAAGTCTGGAGTGGAGATTTCAGCCTCAGGGAGAGAATTCTTCTCTAGACTCTCCTCTGACGACTCATTCGACTTCCCTTGGAAGTCGACATGCAGATCCTCCACAAACACACCTTCGACAGAGGCAGCCCCTATTTCTGTCGCGGTGTCAGAGAACAACCCAGAAGAACAGGGCTCAAAATTAAACCCTTCAGGGGTTTCCAAGAATTGTTCTTGAGACCCCGACTTTGTTCCCTCTGACTCAACTAAAATGGGACAAGCAATTGCCCCTACGAGGAACACCAATTCCCTTCACATTCAAAGGGAATATCATCCATCCCCATTCCCACTGATTTTAGGGACAAGCGATTCAGGAACTTGAAAGGCTTGTAAAGAATTGGGCGAGGGGGAGCAGGGATTGAGGCTGCAAGAACGAGGGCTTTTGATTGAGAAGAGTTGTTGGAAGCCATTGTTGCTAGAAGAGAGAGATTAGGGTTTAAGGTGTTTGCAGGATGTTCGGTTTTTGCTTGAGGGCGAGATGAACGATAGTACTGAGAGCAGGGCATATAAAGAGAGAGAGAGAGAGAGAGCAGCCGAATCTTTGAGAAGATTTCTTGATTTGCAACGGGTAGGAGCATTAACATCTTGTGCCTTGGGAAGGAAAGAAAACACACCGAGCAACCAAGGGGCGTACCTCTCCTCTGTATTATGCCTGTTCTTTGCCGTCTGATCTGATTCGACTGAATGGCATTAAGACGGCTCCAGTGCATCCCCTTATACTGTACTAAGTAGATAAGAGACAAAAAAAAAATACACGCAATTCGGGTGTATGCAATCACATCTGTTATTAATAAAATTTGCAAACAGGGGGAGAGAACAGGGTGTAAAGGTTGATCTTACCAAACCCAGTTCATGTTCTGGAAACAGGTATCTCAGGGTGTTCTCACCAACCCTAGTTCCAGTCTATTTCTTTCAAAATGATCTCTAGCGAGTGCCTTAGTGAATATATCAGCAATTTGATTTTCCGTTGAGCAAAAATTCATAGAGATTAAACCCTTTTCAACATTATCTCTCAAGAAATGATGTCGAATGTCAATATGCTTTGTTCTTTTATGTTGACATGGATTTTTGGCAATGTTAATTGCACTTGTGTTATCACAAAAAATAGGAATGCATCCAATGTCAACACAAAAGTCCTTAAGCTGTTGCCTTATCCACAACAGTTGAGCACAACATGAAGCTGCTGCAACATATTCAGCTTCTGCTGTGGACATGGCAACTGAATGTTGCTTCTTGGTAGCCCAAGATACCAAACAAGGTCCAAGAAAGTGAGCCATACCTGAGGTACTCTTTCTATCAACTAGGAATCCAGCATAGTCAGCGTCAGCATATCCAACAAGATCAAAATTGCAACCTTAGGATACCATAAAGCTAAATTGGGTGTATGTTTCAAATACCTTAGTATCCGTTTAACAGCCTTAAGATGAGTTTCCTTAGGGTTAGACTGAAAACGGGCACATAAACCAACACTAAAAACAATATCAGGTCTACTAGCGGTTAGGTATAAGAGTGACCCAATCATACCCCTATAGAGTTTCTCCTCAACTGAGGGACTCCCATCATCCATAACCAACTTGGTTGAAGGAGAAATAGGAGTGTCTATGGGTTTGGCTGACTCCATCCCAAAACGCTTAAGTAACTCCTTGATATACTTTTGCTGATGGATCATGGTGCTATTTGGAGTTTGCTTGATTTGTAAGCCTAAGGAAAAATTAAGCTCACCCATCATGCTCATCTCAAACTCACTCCTCATCATATTTGAAAATTCATTGCATAAATCATGATGAGTTGCACCAAATATAATGTCATCAACATATATTTGGACAATCAAAAAATGTTCCCCTCTTAGATTTTAGAAACAAGGTATTGTCTACCTTGCCTCTTCTAAAATCATTTTCAAGTAAAAAACTTGACAACCGTTCATACCAAGCTCTTGGAGCTTGTTTTAAACCATAAAGTGCCTTGTCAAGTTTAAAAACATGATTTGGAAAATCACCATTTTCAAAACCAGGGGGTTGTTTGACATACACCTCTTCTTTAAGGTATCCGTTTAGGAATGCACTTTTAACATCCATTTGATATAGCTTGATTTCCATATGAGCTGCAAAGGCTATTAAGATTCGAATAGCCTCAATTCTAGCAACTGGTGCAAAGGTTTCTTCATAATCGATCCCTTCTTCTTGATTGTATCCTTGTACAACCAGCCGTGCCTTGTTCCTAGTGACTGTTCCTGACTCATCCAGTTTGTTTCGGAACACCCACTTGGTTTCAATGATTGTTCTCTCTGCAGGTTTAGGTACAAGGTGCCATACTTTGTTTCTCTCAAATTGATGAAGCTCTTCTTGCATAGTCGTGATCCAATCTGAATCTGCAAGAGCTTCATTCACACTTTTTGGCTCAATGTTAGAAAGAAAAGCATAGAAAGCACAAAAATTCTTTAGTTTAGATCTAGTTTGCACTCCAGTATTAATATCTGACAAGATTTGATCAAGAGGGTGCGAACTATGGTGCTTCCATGGTCGTGGAGTAAGAGGATCCACAGACCCATGCTCTACTCTAGTTGTAACATAATGCTTACGATCATCTCCCGAGCCTGTTTCTGCACATGTTTGTAAGTCTATTCCTGAAGAACACGGTTCCGAACAGGGTTCAGCGGTGTTTTCCCCTGTTTGGTGTTCACCTTGCCTGCTGTTCTGAGGAACACCTTCAGGAGTTGTTTTCTCCATGGTGTTCTTACCTCGTTTATCTTGGAGCAACACTTCTTTTCGAACAAGACCTAATTCAAGTTCATCTTCCTGTGCATCATTCTCACTCAACACGTTAGATTCATTAAAAAGCACATGCACACTTTCCTCAACACACAAGGTTCTTTTGTTAAAGACTTTGTATGCCTTGCTGTGAGAAGAATAGCCAAGGAATATTGCCTCATCACTCCTAGGGTCAAATTTTCCTAAGGCATCCTTCCCATTATTATGCACAAAACACCTACAACCAAATGTCCTTAGGTGCGTAATATTGGGTTTTCTGCCCTTGAAAAGTTCATAAGGAGTTTTGTTCAAAATGGGTCTGATCATGCATCTATTTATAATGTAACATGAGGTGTTCAATGCTTCTGCCCAGAAATACCTAGGAAGACCACTAGCTATAAGCATTGTTCTGGTCATGTCTTCCAGGGTTCGATTTTTGCGCTCAACCACCCCATTTTGTTGGGGTGTTCTTGGGGCTGAGAAGTTATGATCAACACCATGTTCATTACAATAGTTAATAAAACTTGCATTTTCAAACTCAGTTCCATGATCAGATCTCAAGCTAATTAAAGAGTGTCCTACTCTCTTTTCAACCTTTTTGAGAAAGGCAATAAAATTCTCAAAGGTTTCATCTTTGGATGCCAAAAACAAGGTCCAAGTAAATCGAGAGTAATCATCCACTACAACAAGCACATACTTTTTCCCACCTCTACTGGTTACCCTCATGGGACCACACAAATCAATGTGTAATAATTCTAGAGGTCGAGTAGTGCTTACACATTTTTTCGATTTAAAAGAAGATCTGACTTGTTTGCCTTTTGCACAAGCTTCACATACCTTGTCATCATTAAATTTGATGGAAGGTAGTCCAATAACTAGGTCTTTTGAAACAAGTTTGTTTAACAAGGATAAGCTTGCATGACCTAGTCTCTTGTGCCATAGCATTATATCATCATTTAATGCATTTAAACAAGTCAGATTATTTTGGGGAAGAGTGGAAATACAAACTTTATAAACATTTTGACATCGCTTCCCCGTCAACACAACATCTCCTGTGTCGTCATTCACAACCAAGCAACGTGTATTTGAAAACAGTACTAGGTTGTTCTTGTCACATAGTTGGGACACACTTAGCAAATTATGCTTTAACCCATCAACTAAGTGCACATTATCAATTGAGTGGGAGAGAGTTTTACCAATATTACCTATACCGATAATTGTCCCAGACTTGCCGTTTCCAAATGCTACACTCCCACCATTCAGAGCTGTAAGTGAGAGAAAGTTTGATCTTTCACCAATCATGTGCCGTGAACACCCACTATCAACAAACCACAACTGCCTGTTTCCAAGGGTGTTAGTGGGGTTGTTCGTAAGGTTGTTCTCTCTCACTTCAGCCTGCAAAACAAATCACGGGTTAGTTTTGGGAACCCAGATCCACTTGGGTCCCATTCTTTTAGACATGTAAAGCTCATCTTTTCTAATCCAGATTTGTTTCACATACCTTTCATTCTTTTCATTGGCATGTTTTCTTAAAGGGCAAGTGTATCTATAATGACCCGTTTTGCCACAATGAAAGCAAACAATGTTTTCAGGTAATCCCACATACTTTCTGTGAATTGGGTAGACTGTTCGTTTAGGCTTATACCCAAGTCCCTTTTTGTTTCGACTGTGGTGAGTGTTTAACCAATCAAGGGCTTGTGAGGACTCGTTCCAGCGCTTGGTTGTGGTAAGCTCATTTTCCAGTTTTTCTATATTAGCATGCAAACCTTTGTTCTCCCTGAGCAAGGACTCCACCATTCCTTCTACCTCAAAGAGTTTTTCCTCCATTCGAGAATAATCTCCTTCTTTTATAAAGAGGTTTTCTTTGAGCAAGTTAATATTCTCATGTAAACCGAGGTTTTCATTTTTAAGAATTTCATTTTCAAGTTCTAGGTCACGAACTTCTCTTTTTAGATCAGCACAAGTGTCTATCAAATTATATAGAAGTTCTTCTAAAGTAGCTTTGTTAAGACCATGTACCTTGCTCTTGAGATCTGAGAGGCTGATTGTTGATTCATCATCTGAATCTGAATCACTTTGTGCCATAAGTGCTATGACCCCTTCTTCAGCTTCAGATTCTCCTTCATCCTCAGAGGAATCTCCCCAAGCAGCCAGCATAGCTTTCGAGAATCGCTTGCCCAGATTGTTTACAGGGTGTTTTCGAACCTGTTTTCGAGGGTGTTCGGGCGTCTGATCTTCTCGAAGCAGAGGGCAATTTTTGACTAAGTGATCTGGTTTGCCGCACTTGAAACACCCTGTGAGCTGTTCTTTGGAGGTGTTTCTAGACTTGCTGAAGTCTTTTCTTTTGCTGTTTTCCTTGACCTTTTTGAAGAATTTCTTGAATTTTCTGGACATTAGGGCCATTTCTTCATCTTCAAGGTCAGAGTCAGTGTCCTCATGTGCTTTCAAGGCAAGCCCACGATCCTTCTTTTGCTCCTCTCTTTGCTGTGAGTTCTTTCGGAGTTCATAGGTCTGGAGATTACCAATCAACTCATCGAGGGTGATCTGGTTCATGTCTTTAGCCTCTTGGATGGCTGTTACTTTGGCCTCCTACGTGCGAGGTAAAATTCTGAGGATTTTCCTCACCAACTCTTCAGTGGTGAAAGATCTTCCCAGGGATTTTAACTCGTTCGTGATGTGGGTGAACCGTGTATACATGTCCATCACAGTTTCATGATCACCCATATCAAACAACTCATATTGTCGCATAAGTAGCTCAATTCTAGATTGTTTAACTTGACTCGTACCTTCATGAGCAACTTGCAGAGCATTCCAGATAGCTTGGGCTGATTCACACTCAGAGATGCGAGTGTATTCATCGGGTCCTAGGCCAAAATATAAAAGCTTTTTGGCCTTGGCATTTTTCTCCATTTTCTTGTAGTCCTCGGCATCAAACTCTATGGATTCCTTGGGAACCTTCTTACCATCTTCAAGCACCTTGGTGGGAACAAGGGGCCCGTTCTTGATGAGCATCCATAATTCATAATCTTCTGCCTGAATATAGTTCTCCATCCTATTCTTCCACCAACTATAATGTTGGCCGTTGAAATAGGGTGGACGAGTAATGGATTGCCCTTCAAGAATTCCTTATGGGGTACTCATCTTCAGAATCTCTCAAGGTGTTAACCTTTTGTAAGAGAACCTGCTCTGATACCACTTGTTGAGTTCGTGAGTATACAACCACAAGAGGGGGGTGAATTGTGGTGTCTGATTTTCGCGTTGTAAATAACAAACACCCTCACAGAGGTTGTTCTCAAATGACAAACACCCTGATAGCTTGTTTGCACGGGGTGTTCTCAAATATTGCAGATGCGAAAATCACCAAGATAAATGCGGAAAATAAAGCACACACAATTTTTACGTGGAAAACACCTCTAGCCCAACTGAGGTGTGAAAAACCACGACCTACCTCGTGTAGGATTTAACCACTTTCACTAACGGGCTTCACACGTTACAAATGTAACACACCTTGTTACAACTTGCAACCACGTAACCTTCTTCCCAAAGACAGGTTACACCACGTCCAACCTTCGCAAGATTAGACACGTCCAAGTCCACACGACTAGGACACACTCACTCACTTTTCTGATCCAAGATTAGGGTTACAAACATCTTATAGGGGGTGCTTCTCACTAAGCAGATGTAAGGTACAATGAAGATCCTATTATGCCAATGGTTTGAAAACTCAAATCAAACACAGCTTGTCACGGTTTTGCTTTTCAGAATGAAGCTCAAGAATTTTAATGTGAAAACCGAGTTTCCTGATTTTTTCCAGATTTTTCAGAAAGCTGTGTTGCTTCTCTTTTTCAGTCTGAGTTTTTTCTATCTGCTTCTTGGCTTCTCTATGGGAGAGAAAAGCTACGGTTTTTAAACACAAGGTCCAACGGTCAAAAACCAAAGACTCAGCTAAGTATGGAAAATGATTTGCAAACAAAATATATTCTCCAACGGCTAATGATGAATTTATCCCAAAATATAAGGGATTTTGTTATCTTAAAAGATAACCCTTATCTTCCCATAGCCGTGAAGAGGTTTAAAGAGATTTTCAGCTTTTACCAAATCCGAAAATACAGTCATAGGAATCTTTTGATTTGGCAAATCTCCCAAACCTATTTTCGCAAATCTCCATAATATTTTCAAGAACTATCCTCTCCAGAAAAATAGCAATTTTGAAATTCAAAGAAAGTATTCTGGAGATCTTGGCCAACCAAAATGAATTTTCAAAAATAATCGGGTATGGCCACTGCAGTTCAGAAACACCCTAGGCACCCTGTTTGCAGGGTTGTTCGCAACTGGTGTTCTGAAGTACTTTAGCGCAAATACCGATTCAAGAGGTGTTTAAAATGATGTTTTCAATATTGGCATATTAACAAGAGTCTAATTAAATAAAACCTATATACCCAAGACTTCTTGTTTTGAACCAGTCATCTTGTCCGAGATTTGTAGAGCTGCTGTGAACACCAAGGCCACCTTGTTTGCTGGGGTTGTTCTTTGCATTGCTAGAGTTCAGGAACATGCTTTACAATCAACTGTCGAGATGGTGTTCTTGACTTAATATGGAATCACCAAGTAAAACCTGTCTAGAAGACTTGTTCTCACATGTAGCAAACCAGTTAATACAATAAAGATCACAAACACCAGTTAGGCCTGTTTGGAGATCGTGTTCGGAGCAACATTACTTGGATAAATTTTTACACTTGGATTTGTTATCATCAAAACTAAATATAATCAACATACTATTTGGGGTTTTTGTTAGACCATTAGGAGATATAAGAATCCAATTGATCTTTCTGAACATGCATTGCTAAAATTTAGCTAATCTTGAGAAAAATGGGGATTTGGATATGGGAATCTATGAAGTAAACAACCATCCCGTATTCCCAGACTTTATTGGTGGGATCATTTACAGAGATTGAATTTGCTGGGAAACTAACACCACCAACTTCAGACTTATCGAGAAAGTAGATTGTTGTACTCCAAGACTCCCAAATATCATAGGAATAATTATCATCAGGACTCCTTAGGCAATTAACTTGTAACTGTAGAAGGAAAAATCTTTGGGTTAGCAGGTAGGCAAAAGATAGTAGACTAGAGCATGATCTACTTTTGATATAGAATTCCAAATTATCTATAAGGACTTTACTAGAAACAGTAACTCGTTTTAGTAGTAATGACATTTCATATTGGATTTCCTCCTTTTCTGGCAAGGGTTATGCTCTGATGATCACCATTGGCGAGTTCTCGAGCTAAACTGTCTGCTAGAGAATTCTTCAATCCCTATATATATTCAATTGAGAAGGAAAACTAGTTAAGTGATAATTGCCAACATAGGAGTTGCCCTTACACCTGCATATTTAATAAATTCTTTTTCACAAAACCAAGTATTCCTTTGTAATCGTTTCAAATAAGAAAAGGTTCTAGGGCTAAAAAGATTAAGAACTTTTCAATTTACCTTATGACTATAAGGATTTCTTTTTTCGTTGTGGTATAGTTGCATTCTGCCTTATTAAAACTACCACTGCATTATTTGTAGAGTTTTTTTTTCCTTCTTTGATTTTGAGTGCTGCACTCTAGTGCTAATTGTTGGCATCTGCCTCAAGAACTAAATCATCTCCTTCATTAGGAAAATTAAGAATAGGAAGATTTTTATACATCTTTTTAAAGTTTTGAACAATTTTTGAATCACTAGTGGTCCATGTCCAATAGCTTTCTCAGTTTGGCTAAATCTTTAATGAAATCTGAAGCATAGATAAGGCATCCAAAAAACCTTTCTAAATGCTTTCTATCTTCAATCTTTTCAGGGAAATTTTCTACATTTTTCAGAATATGCTTTTGTAGGATGATTTGTCCAGCTTTTATCTTTAGGCTTAAGAACTCAATTTCTTGTTAAGCATAAATGTACTTGTTCTTACTAACTATAATATCATGATCAATGCATCCTTGGGTGATAGCTAAGACATGATCTTTGTGCTGCTCTATGGCTTTAGAAAAGACAAGGATACTATCGATGTAAACTAAACAACAATGATTAAGATTTTTAAAGATGTTATCCATTCTTTTTTGGAATATTGGAGGTGCATTTTTAAGATCAAATGACCTTATTATCCATTCATAATGTTCTTGTGGGGTACTAAATGCAGTTAAAGGAATGCTTATTTTATCCATTTTAATTTACCAGTATCTACTTTTGCAATCCATTTTCGAAAACCAAGAGGCTCCTTAAATTCTATTAAAAAGTACGGTTTTATTAGGGATATAATAACTATCGAAGATAATATTATCATTAAACTTTTTGTAATTGATTACCATTCTTGATTTTCCTGTTTTTTCTTCGACATGATTCCTTACTATGATAGCGGGACTGGTTTGAGAACTCTTGCTATTCCTAATTAATCCTTTACTAAGAAGTTCTTTGATTTGCTTATCAAATTCCAGGATGTCCTAGTGTGCATATACCATTTGTTTGACTGGAATAATAATATTGGAATTTAACAAAGTAATTTTTATAAATTTCTTATCGTTAACCCAAAATTTTAGCAGATTATCGTAGTGGAGTTCTTTACACAATCGCTCTTGTTGTTCAGCAATCTACTCTTTAATAGATAACTCAAGTAATGAGATGGTTAGTGCTATCTCACTACGCTGGCTGTGTGCAAACTTAATTTTCTGATGAGTGTATGCTTTACTTAATTTTTTAATAGGAATAAAGTGACCATTAATTGTAAAAATTATTTGACTTATGGTCTGTGTGTATGGAGAATATTATCTCTGGAAATCATTTCCGATAATCATATCATGAGAGGGTTGATCAGCTGCCCATAGAACTGGTATAATGCATTGAACTCCTCCTAATTCTATGAATAACCCCTCAATGGCTTCATTGTGGCTCTTAATGCTATTATTAACTACCCTTACATGTAAGTGATTTTTGGCTCTTTTCCACATAAGTTATAGAAATAACGATACCTTTCCAAAGCATACAGAACAATCACTATCTATATAGGCACACAACTCATATTTATTATATCACTGTAAGCATACCTTTATTAGGATATAGATGCTATTAGGATTTGTACTGGTAGCTTCATAGCATATCTCTATGGTCATGTTCTTAACTAACTCATCTTCATAGATAGCTTACTAACAGTTCTAGTGTTATACCCAGTGACTTTTCTATGTAGACTCATACTTTAGTCTATGTTATGTCTTGCTGGTTCAAAACTCATTCTACTCATTTCACTGGCCATGCCAATTGTATCATCTTCTTTAAATTTTTCTTTAGCTAATGAAGATCCTTCTCCCCATTCTGATCTTGCACTTATGCTTCTTAATGATTGGGATTTTATGGTAATTTTACCATTCTCATCAATTTTTATTATGTTTTTCTTATTGATTTTTGTAGGGTTAGCAAAGCTAGTAATCCATGCCTATCAATTTTTATCTCCTATGGATTGGATTTAATCCTCTGGATTTTTTTGAATAGGGGTAGGATTTTTAAATATTTCTGCTTCTATCATTATTACCTTAGTTTTTGGATCTATTGTATTATCTAATTTGCAGATAATTTTCTAAAATATCCTCGATGGACATCCTCCTCTTTTCGTGTCCATCCCAACTATTTTTATCTTAAGGAATATGAAGTTTTTGGCAAACTTATCCTTTAGGCTTACATAATATCTAGGTCGACAATTGAATTCTACTAATCTATTACATAAATTGGTCTCAATCCCTGTGATAATTTGATTATTAAATTTGGTATGCCTAATATCACAAAGAAAAGCATAAAAATCAATATCTTTGTCACAATATTGTAAACGAGTGATTTGAACTTGGACACTTCCAACATAAATATGCCTATACTTTCTATCTTTGTTGTGCCCAAGGATATTGTTAGCCTGGTTTGGCTAGTTAAATCACCCTAAAGGGGGTGAATAAGGTGATGATCAAAGTCACAAAATAATCAAAATAGAAATGTAAAAAATGTAAATGCGGACAAAACACACAATTTACAGAGGTTCGGCCATGCCTTGTCCTCTACCCACAGGCACCCCTTGTCGATGGGATTCTGAACCTCTTTCTTTTATCAAGTCTATCAATTAGACATGATTCACTAATCGTACAACCTAAAGGGGGTGAATAAGGGGGTGAATAAGGTGATGCCCAAGAATATACCTATACTTGCTATCTTTGTTATGCCCAAGGATATTATTAGCCTGGTTTGGCTAGTTAAATCACCCTAAAGGGGGTGAATAAGGTGATGATCAAAGTCACAAAATAATCGAAATAGAAATGTAAAAACTGTAAATGCGGACAAAACACACAATTTACAGAGGTTCGACCATACCTAGTCCTCTACCCACAGGCACCCCTTGTCGATGGGATTCTAAACCTCTTTCTTTTATCAAGTCTATCAATTAGACATGATTCACTAATCGTACAACCTACGAGTTGACCCCACAACTCTAGGTGTCCCAACATATGCGTTGCTCCCTAACCGTGCTTGGGTAATCGACCCTCCAACTAATTTACCCAACCCAATACAAAGAAATATAACAAAATACACTTTATAACAAGAAGTAAATAAACACAATAGATATGCCAATATAAGCTCGATGTATCTCTAAACGTCTTCTTCTTAATTTGCAAGTGTAGCTATCTTTCTTCTCGTTCTTTGCTTGCACTCTTTTATGTCACTCTCCGCTGCAAGGACCTCCCATTTTGATAGCAAAAGGAATTAAAGTAGCCGTTAGATTCAAAAAGGGAAAGAAAATCTTCAACTAGTCCTCAAGCCCTGGGACTCCAACTTCAAGGCCTTGAACTGCGGCTAATTGTCAGCAACAACAGCTTGTAAAATTTTTAACAGCTAATTGCTAATTCTTCAATGACTAATTGTTAATTCTGTTTGGGGGTTTAGCTTATTAAATTTGTTAGTTGCTATTTTTAGGCCAAGCAACAACTAGAATTTAATTTCAAAAGATATGGCCATATTTAGAGAATCATAATCTCATATTCAAATTTGAATTACATAATATAATATCATAAAGATCACACACTCAAATTTGAATTCTAAATCATCTCAGGATATTATGGCAGCTTATATCAACTTAATTAACCAATATGCACTAGCATGCTAATATTCACTTAGAATCATAACATATTTAAACAATATAAATTTAAAGATAATTCAAATACAACATGATGAATATATCAATTGATTAATCTCTTTTTGTCTTCTATCAAAACATATTAATAAACACATTGTGAGTTTCAAGAAAGCTAACAGATATTTTCCCAATTAATGAGATTAACTTCTCCCACATTTTTCTAGATCTCATCCTATCATTTCATATACATACCTACTTTTTAATTGAAAGATTTTTTTTATATATCATGCCTTTTTGAATTATGGGAAGGACCTAATCTCCTTTGACTTCTTCACTCCCATGGTCTACAATAAACTCTTTTGCTTAAAGATCACCAAAATTAATTGAGCTACTTTTCATCATATGACTTGTTTCTTCATAATCACTTTATTCTAGTTCATTATCCAATATATTTTCAACAATTCTTTTGTTGTTATTCAGGGCTAGGTCTAATGCCTCTTCTTTGCTAAGCTCAACATAATCTAGGCTATCCAAGGCTTCAATAAGCTTATTATTCTTCTTGTTTTTGCACTTATTATCATAATGTCCTATTTCTCCCCATGCCCAACATTTGCGGTTGTTTTTCCCTGCAGGGCAATAAGCCGCTTTCTTAACAAATTCTTTGTTTTTTAAGGCTTGGTTTGATATAGTATTTTCTTCTATATTTTGCACTCTTTTGCTTGTTAAAGCTCTTATTTTTATAAAAATTTCTTTTTCTTCTCTTTTCAGGTTCCTTTCCTCATTTGTGAGGCGAATCCTAACAAGTTAGAAATCGCTTCTTAATTTTCTTTTGCTTTTGGAGATCAAGACATTGATCATTGACCAATTTTCTTACTTGAACAAAGATTATCAATGACATTTGCTTTTTCAAGCCATGTAACATATTTTTCATTAATTATAGAATTCATAGGACATGACAATTTGTCATAGAACATACCAATATTAGTTTCGTTATGCCCATTTTGTAATAATGTTGACTAGATTTAACAATATGATTTTCCAGATGTCTCATATCCCATAATTGCATATTATTAATATTTCTCTACCATTCTCTTACTTTTTCTTTAGAATCCAGTTTAGCTCCGATGAATTTGACTTCCATTTCCTTAAATAGATTTTTAAACATAGCATCTGGTCTTTCCATCATTCTTAATGTATTTTTACAGTCTTGATTTAATGAATTATATCAGCCAGCTACAGTGTCAAAAAAATTATGTTTGATGTAGCTTAGGAAATTTACAGCAATCCATATAGTATTTAGATTTGAGACACTATTCGTGCCTCTTTTCAATGCTCAAATATTTTTTCTCTATTACAAGTTCCATCTATGTCTAGGATGTATCCTATTTAGCTAATTGAGGTACGACCAATTTCTTCAAATGTAGTGTTTTTCCTTGGGATAAACCCAAAGGAAAAATTGGTAATACATCCTGCTCAAACGTACTTAGGTTTCACAAAATAAGTATTTCTTCTAGAACGTTCACCAAATTCTTTAGGTTTAGGAATAACATTATTAACTAAATTGGTCTCTATTGCACTTAAGTCGAGTTCTTCTCCAATCTCATTGATCTCGTTTTAAGCAACCATTTTACTATATTTGTTATCCAGTTTTCTTCTAAGTTCTTCTAATGGTAATATATTAAGAAATTCTGGTTTAGTTAGATTCATTTGCTGATATATTTCTTTTTTTAATTAAACATTATTTGTCTCTTTATTATCATCAGATAACACGTCGTATTTATCACTAATTGCATCTATAATCTTGTTTAATTCTTCTGGATTTTGTTCTTTCTCAAACAGATCCAATAGTTCGTTGCGGGTTTTTTTTTGGATTTTAGAAAGAACATTTATGCTGAAATGGAGTACTAATTGATTTTTCACTATGTCTAATTTTGTGAACTAAAAAAAGATGGATTACAGACAATCGCTTCTTAAGCTTGTTGATTTCAATCTTAATCTTTGCTAATTCAGCTTCTAATACTAAAACTATATTAATGATATGGCTTAATTGAGGTGTTACTAAAGTGGTTCCTTCTAGTGAGTAAACAATATGTGAATAATTAGGAGCATGGTAATTAGGTAATGGTTCTAGCATTAAATATAGTTGATTAGCTTAATTAATCATTAGGTTAATAATCTTAATTATTTTCAGTCATGTGGCTCTGATACCAAATGAAAGAGGACATCAAATACTACTAATGAGAGAAATTATATATGCACAAATTTAAAATTTTTGAAAGTAAGCTTTTAAGGATTGGAGTTGAAATGCAAATGTTAAAAGTCTAGGGGCTCAAGCAAAATGGAGCGTACCTAAAAGTTCGGTCAACGAACGTCGAGGTACTAAAATATTCGTTCCAAAAAACTTAGGCCTTAGAAATTAATGTCACCTATGTTAGGTACCTTAGGATTAACTCCCCCTCAGGGAACCTCTTACCAAGGGAAGATCACCCTTTTGAAGAACCTCACCACCAATCTAGCATCATTGGTGGGCCTAGCAATTGCCTCTACCCATTTGAAAAATGTAATTGATGGACACAAGGATGTATTTGTTTCAAAAAAAACCGGGAAAAGGTCCCATAAAGTCAATGCCCTAAACATCAAAAACCTCCATCTTAAGAATACAATTGAGGAGCATATCATTCTTCCTCTAGATATTTCCCGTCCTTTGACACCAATTATATGCTTGAACATATTTGTGGACATCTTTGAATAATGTGGTCAACAAAATCCTACATAATGTACCTTGGCCATGGTCTTAGAGGTGGTAGTATGTCATTTATGAGGAGAGTCATGGCAACGGGAGGCAACATGCTAGACATCATCCTTAGGAAGACAACACTAGTAAGACCTACATTTGTAGTGCTTGAAAAAAAAAGGTTCTTCCTAAAAGTAAGACTTAATGTCATAGAAGAACTTCTTCTCCTAATGATAGGTCAAATCAGGTAGCAAAACCTCGTAAGCTAAGTAATCGGCTATATCAACAAACTAGGGGGTAACACCATAAATGACTGCAAGAAGATGCTCATTAGGAAAAGCATCATCGATAGGAAGATCTTAGCTCGATCCTAGAGAGGTGATCGACGATCATATTCTCAGCTCATACCTGTTTCTTAATCTCAATGTTAAATTCTTGTAGCTAAAGATTCCACTTGATGAGATGAGACGTAGCATCCTTCTTGTCAAGGAGAAGCTTGAGTGCGAAGTGGTACATGTACGCAATGACTTTAGAGCATAATAAGTAGGGACATAACTTCTCATTTGTATACACCACTGTAAGTAACTCCTTGTCAGTAGTGGTATAATTTTTTTAAATGTCATGAAGTGTCTTGCTAGTAGAGTGGATAACTTAGGGCTTTTTGTCCTTCTACTGCCCCAACACTACTCCAATTGCATGGTTATTGGCATATCTTCAATGAGAGACATCAATATGGTGGTTGGATGATGGGAGTAAAAATGAGAGCCTGTTTAACCTGTAAAATGCCTCAAGACGCTCATCAATAAACATAAATAAGGCATCTTTAGCCAAAAGCTGAGTTAGAGGCTTAGCAATTTTAAAGATAGATTAGTGATAGAATCCCATATTACCAAGGAAACTCCTCAGCTCTTTGATAGATTTGTGATTTGGCAACCGCTCGACAACCTTAATTTAGCTTTATCAACCTTGATGCCCCTATAAGAAACCACAAGACCTAAAACCAACCCCTACTTCACCATAAAGTAGCACTTTTCCCAATTCAAGACTGAATTAATGTCGTCACATCTACGCAGTACCTTAGTTAGATTTTCCAAACATAAATCTATGGTACCTTCATACATAGAGAAGTCATCAATGAATAAATCTATGATGCTCTCAACATAATTAGAAAACATAGTAGTTATGTAGCAGTGGAAAGTAGTAAAGCCATTATATAACCTAAAAGGCACTATGCAATAGGCAAATGTATCATAGGGCATGTGAAAATCATCTTCTTCTGATCACCTGGATGGAGAAGAATCTCGAAGAAACCTGAATACCTATCTAAGTAACAGAAAAAGAATGATTAGTAAATCTCCAACATCTGATTAATGAAAGCAAGGGGAAATGATCTTTTTGTTGGCTTTATTCAATTTTTTATAATCAATACGTATGCATCACTTGGTGTTAGTCCTAATAGATATGATTTCATCACATTCATTTATAATGGTGGTAATACCCTCTTTTTGTGAACTATCTAAACTGGATTCACCCATTCACTTTTGAGATAGGATAGATGATTTTAGCATATAGGAGTTTGACAAGTTCCTTCTTAACAGTATCTTACATATTAGGATTTAAATGTCTTTGAGGTCACCTAGTTTTATGACTTTCATCAAGAAGCATTCTTGCATCTAGATTGAAGACTAATTCCCTTAATGTCATCAGTGCTATAACCTATGACGTTTCTATGCTTTTTGAGCACATCTAGTATTTTCTGAAGCTGGTGCAATTACGTTTAGCACTGACAATAACAGAGAATGTATGATGGGCCTAGAAACTCATACCTAAGGTGGGTGACTAGAGGCTTCAACTCTACCTTAGGAATAGTTTTTTTTTAAAACCATTTTTGGAGGATTGAGTCTCCACACTAAAAACGTTGTTATGCTGCTGTCTAAGAAGATATGCTAAGGTTGAATCTAGGATCCTGGTATAGGTTCTCTTGCTTCATCTTAATATTCCTTGATCTCATCCCTATTGGAGTCAATCAAGCAACTCCCAAGCGATTTATAAGAGGGTTATGAATCATCATCTCCTCTGTGACTATCTTTTCAAGAATATCTACACGATAGTAGGCTTCCTCCAAGATAGATGAAGCCATGGCTTGTGGAAGATTAAACTTTATATTTTCCTCTCCAACTTAGAGCAAAAGCTTACTATTCTTCACATAGATCATAGCTCTAACTATGGCTAAAAATGGTCTCCCTAAGATGATAGAGATCTCGACATCTTCCTGCATCGCCATCACTACGAAATCACATGGGATGAAAAACTTTCTAACTTGCAAGGGCACATCATTAAGGATTCTCATGGGATATTTCACTGATCAGCATCTAACATGAATAGAGATGGTGTTGAGCTTCATTTTCCCTTAGAATCTCCTATAACTGGAGTAGGGCATAAGTCTTATATTTTTCCAAGATCACATAAAGTTTAGCTGATGACAACTTTGCCAACTATGCAACCTATGGAGAAACTACTAAGATCAAATAATTTTGGGGGTAGCTTGCTTTGGATAATTATACTGCACTCTTTAGTGAGGGCCTTGTGGCATGTTCGGGTAACTTCTCTTTGTTAGAAAGCATGTCCTTCAGGAAGTTAGCATAGGAAGGCATATCAGTAACAACCTCTAAGAAAAGGATGTTGGTGTGCAACTTTCTTAATATCTTCATGAATCTCCCATGCTTCTTCTCATCCCTAGCCATTTCAAGCCAATGAGGGTAACAAACAAAGGGCTTGTAAGATGTAGCTAGTGTTGAGTCACTTTCTACTTGGACTTTAACCTAGGGTTCCTCAATCTTCTTTTCTTCTCTATGAGCTTCAGTAGAAACCTCCCTTTCTTCCTCAACTCCCTCCGACTCACTCTTTGTCTCCCTTTTAGTGGTCTTTGGCACCTCTAGTACTCTCTCACTCCTAAATGTAACAGCATTCACATGCCCTTTTAGATTTGTCTCCAATTAACCAAGAAAATGTCCTTAAGGTTAATTGTTACGCATTTCCACTGTTAAAGTCTCCATCATCTTCTGATAGTTAGATATACACTTAAACCTCTAAGTCTGTCGAATCGAGTCACCAAAAGCTTCATTAGTCTTGGTTTGGGTTTGGATAAAATGCTCTATTAGACTCTCCAAGTTGGATTTTTATTGTGAGGGCTAAGTAGGTGGATTATACAGGGAGTTATAGTTGAATCTTAGGGGTCAGGTATCATTTTATGGTAAAAAGTTAGTGTTCCTATATAAGAAATTGGGATGATTTCTCCATCCTAGGTTACATGTGTTAGAGGAGCGATTGTTTTGAGGCTACTGATTGAAATTTTAGAGGGCACTGGGTTGTTCAACTCCTTGATAGTTACATTGATAATTAATAGCCGTGTGTTGCAGCATACCACATATCTCATAAACAACTTTGCTGTCATGTGACATACCCAATGAACTCCCAGGAATAGGGCACTGAGCTGATCAAACTATTGTGCAAGTGCGTCTACTGTGCTAACTAGATAGCGCACCACATTAACATCATATTTGCCACTACTCTTCTTGGAACTTGCTTTCTCACTGGGCAAATTATAGTTATTAGAGGCCACCTCCTCCAATAAAGCATTCCTGACTTCTATAGACTTTCCCATGATTGCCCTACTGAACACAACATCTACTAAAATCTTCACTGACTAGTCTAGTCTACTATAAAATGTTTGGACTAGGAGCTAGTCAGGAACACCATAACGAGGGTACTGGCCCTGAAGATCTTTAGATCTCTCATAGGCTTCATATAAATAATCCTCATCTCATTGAGTGAAGGAAATAATATCTGCCCTCAACATTGCGATTTTGAGATGAGGAAAGTATTTACTGAGGAAAGCTTGCGAGAGAGCATCCCGTGCAGTGAAGGAATTTGATTCCTTATTCTGCTAATTGCTGGCTAATTGGTCCAAGGAAGTCAGAAATGCCTCAGTCAAGTAGTGTTCGCCTACAACCCATTGAGCTTGATGGTCTCCCAAAGATGCATATTGGGATTTTCTATGGGTGCTAACCAAACCTACATAAATGTGATAAGTACCGACTAGACCTCAAAGTTGTTCACCTTGATTGGCAGCCAAGGTGCAACACCCCCAAAATGCTAATGACATGATTGAAGGAAAACTGCAGCGGAAGACTTAATGATAGAAGGTGCTATCTCCATCCTGATAAGGACAAGGCTCACTGAAACTATTTAATCTTGCATCTCATGTTCACAATCACAATATCGATTAAACAAAAACAATCTGAGACCAAAGTCCATAATAGTTTAACTTCAATACAATTGACTTAATCATACCATGTGTTAACTCACACTCCATACTACACATGTATGTTGAATATAGATCCAATTTAACCCTAAGGACGATCCCAACATTCGTACTATGCTAAATCTACTGTGAGCATCTAATGACCTCTAAAAGGGCTTGCTAAATGGACAAACATGTCATACTTCATCACTAAAATGGAAAACATGAAAACAATTTGAAAATGTGAGCTAAAACTCAATACATGCATTCCTGTATTGCAAAATGAGCATAGAAACACTGGTGATGGGTACCTACCTTTGTAATTCATTTAGTTTGTAATAACAATGAAAATGAAAGTAATATGAAACTGAATTGCTCATTACCATCTGGATGTGAACCCTTTGCAATGATATGATCTACACATAGGTGTACACCTGCCAATCCAATTAAGAGTTCGCCTGAGGCCGCACGGGTAAATGATGGGCTAACGTCTTATAAATGATAGCTGACGAAGTCAGAAGGTAAATGACAAATCGCTGTATAAACTGATTCATTGATAAACTCATTAAGAATTGTAACTTGATAAACATGTTCTGCTTTCTTAGGACACAGGCAATGGACGTACCTTTAGTCTTTAAAAATGTCATCTGACTTGATAAATATGTTCTGACTTGGTAACATTTATGCATAATAAGAAACGATAATTAGGCCTAGACTCTGTTCATAAATGTCATTGTAGGCATGCGTAGTCAGTAAATGATCCTTACTCACATAATTGAGTAAGTAAAAGTAGGTGTAATAGAAACTGAGTAATTAAATGGTGTACATAACTTAGGTATTTCAATATAACTTCAAAACTGAATTAATGAAAGTAATTAAAGTCGATGTGAAGTGAATGAAAGTAAAATAGACCATAATAAGATAAATGAGGTTACAAAGGAAAAGACCTTGATGGTGACAAATGGGAGAGTGGTTTTGGCCTTTTCTAAAAAAGGTGGCTGATACGGGTTCAAGGCTCGCTGATGTATAGCTTGGTTCAAGATAACAGTGAGTACAATAGATTCGCTTGATAAATACATTTAGTACATTCTGAATTGAGTAAGTAATAGAGGTTTGAGGCCAAGAGAGATATATCTTAATTCAAAATAGCATAAACTATAATAATTTGGTCTGATAAATATGATTTCTGAGTCAAAAATTCTCCCCACTTTCTATATTTCATTCACAAGTCCATTAAATATAGTGTTTTCACCCCAAATAGACTATTGATCCCAATGAAAGCTATTAAACTCCCCAAACTTGGTACTTTCTTTGTAATATCCATAAGTGATTCAAAACTCATAATTCAGCTCTGAAAATACATGTTTCTCTTCTTTTCTCTCATAAATTGAGCTAAAAACTCCAATAAAATCCTTGAATATTTATTTTATAGCTAATATTTTAGTAAAGAAAAAGTAAGAGCATAATAGGAGCTTAGAAAGAATGACTCGTAACTTAGTCTTCCGATCTCCAATTGAGACCTAATACCCCAATATCAAAAGCTTAAAAGTCCGAAAAACTTTCATTTAGAATACCAAGCATGGTTCCCACCATAGTGTTCCCAAAATGGGGCAAGAACACAAGTATGCCAGTTTTGGTCTAACCTGCGCAGTTCTTATAAAATGACCGTAACTTTGTCCACAGAATTCAGATTAAGGCGATTCAAAAGGCATTTAAAAGGTAACACACTGGTTTAGGTACCCACTAAAAATCACAATTTTTGGCTGGGCTAATCATGACCAATTTAATCTCAAATTTATCTCTATTTTCTACCATTTCCATTCCTCACTGTTTTTGCCTTCTCCTTTTTCTTCACATAAATCCTCACTTGAAATCATTCTTTAAACTCACGTAACAAAGTTTTGGTCCTTCCCATCACCATTTAAAGCCACCACACTCAATTTCACCTCAAAATGATATGCATCAAAGACAATTTCTCAATCAAATATACACTAATAACATGCTTGCTATTAGAGGAAGGTTAAACCTTGCTTAATCATTAGAACCCTAGTTTGTGGCCAACTTCGACTCACCTTCAACTTATCCAAAACCATCTAAAACTATAACAACTCCATCATAATCATTAATAATGCTAAAGATCACCAAATCAAATACAAATCAATCCATAAACATGGTTTTAACTTAAGCTTGCAAGAACATGATCAACCTCAAACTTTACTTACTATCCAACTTATCCATCAATTAAAACATCCAAAGTAACTCTTATTTCTATCAAAACAACACGATCAACCATCAAAAACAACAAGAACAAGAATCAAAACCATGATACAAGTAAAATCAACAAGACATGGTTAGGGTGTTACTCACTTAGATGCTTGAAAAAAAAGCTATAAGTGGTGTTGGATGTTTGTAGGAGTATAGGGGCTGCTAAGGTGGCTATGGGTGGCTGTCTAGTGGCTAAGGGATGGTGGTAGGTGGTTGATGTGGTGGCTGGCAGCAACAACTAGAGAAGGCAGCCCAGTAGAGAGGGAGAGGAAGAGAGAGAAAGGGTATTGAAACTTTGAGATTTACTTGGACGAAATGACTCCAAAATCACTTGGTTAAG
Organism: Carnegiea gigantea; assembly: GCA_029747015.1. NCBI lineage: Eukaryota > Viridiplantae > Streptophyta > Magnoliopsida > Caryophyllales > Cactaceae > Carnegiea > Carnegiea gigantea. Next base: position 17,897 of record JAKOGI010000865.1, on the reverse strand, counting down.
ATTTGATTGAGCAAAAGTAAGCTTAATCCAATAATAATTAGACATATACAATGGTGATTTTTTGTCAAATAAATGGGAGTAATGCTTGTTGGGCCGAAATGGGGCCTAAATGAGTTTTGATCCGAAAATTCACTGTACGCGATTGAAATTGTTCATAGCTCGAAGTTTTTCTTTTTTGCGAGATGATGATGATGATGATGATGATGATGATGATGATGATAATGAATTCTTAAATTATAATTATTAAGACCTACTACTGATTCACCTAAAATTTTACAATAGTTGAAGCCCGTAGTGCAAAGTGGGACTCAATATTGTAATTTGCTAAATAAATAAATTAGGTGTATTTGAATTAATAAACATAATTTGGTTAAATAAATAACCTTGAAAATAAAGATGATTTAGATAAATATGGGTTAGGGTTGGAATATTACAGCCTACTCCCATTAAAATTTTCATCCTCGAAACTTATGAGTTTTATGAAAATATGCGCTGATATCACAAATAAATGTGGATATTTGGCTTTCATCTCTTTATGGGTTTCCCCAAGTGGCTTTTGAGGAGATAGGATTACCCAAAGTACTTTTTTTGCCCCATCTGAAACTGTGATTATCTCCTACTTTTTTCAATATAACTCTTTCGTCAGCCTTGTCTCACCTTAACATGGCCTTGAATTTCTTTCGCAATACTTGCTCAGATTAACTCTATTCTTATACCCAATACTTCTTCTGGCTCGCTCCAATAAGACCCGACATTGTTTAAGATTATACGCTTATCAAAATGTCCTCATTTAGTGTTCTCAAGGCATCACTTGTTCTCCCCTCATCCGGCTAATCAAGGGTTTGCTCTAATTCCAAATTGGACAATAAAATGAATATGAGCGAATTGGTAGTCAAGCGAGTCATTATGTGTAAAAGAAATAAACAATGAGATTAGAAAATATAGATAAAAGGGGTATTATCATGAGGTCGTTGAAATAAAATAACCAGAATGCCGAAATATAATGCCAAGTGAATCATTATTTATAAGTATTGATCATAAAGGATCTAACAGATAGTCAACCAAGAGGAACGATGGCTCGATTACACTCGAGTTTAGCAAAAGCAAGATAGCAAGATGGTAACCTTCTAGCTTTAATTGTTAGGTTAAGTGCACTAGATAGATGGGAAAAGCAATGTGCGATAAGTAAATAGATAGATTGGATAAGTAAAATGCAATAGATATATAAATAGATTGGACAAGTTAAATTAGGAACGTGCCTTTTCTCAGATAAAGTCACTTTGAGCGTAGCAATAAGATGGAATGGAGAATGCTGAAGTTTATTGATGAGGACGTAAAATATAAGTGTGAGAATTGAATTTAAAATCAAGGAGAATAATTATATTATGAATTCAGAGCAAGTTATACGAGCGTATACAAATGAAATATCGAGTATAGGGAGATTAAACAATATTTGATAAAATCAAATTGGAAAGATGAAACAAGCAGACAATTACAAGAACTACTATAAAAGAGCATTCTTGCAAACAATAAGCTGTCATTGGCATAGTTTAGATAACAATTGAAGCTATTTAAACAAAAGGCCTAGATAACGAGATGTTGTACACCAAGTGAGTGTCAATAGCAAAGGAATAATGCCGCTGAACAATCCAAGGTGACTAGGGTTGAAGTAAATCAATGACTGCAAGTAATGGGTGCATTGTTTGTGCAAGGTCTTAGTGATAAGAGCAGCCTCTTTCTGTGCATGGCAACTAAATCTTACTTATACCACCCATATAGTGCCAAGTAGCACACCGCAAGCTACTGAATTACCCTCACAGGATTCCCTACAGTAATTCCATCTCATACTGATTCAACCTAAAGATAGACCAAGTTGCAAATGGCATTCCCGCAAGAGGTTTTAAACATCACTGTACTCAATATCACGTATATTAATACACCTCATTAAAACTCTCAAATTTTGGAGCAAAACGGACAGAGTTCCGCCTGAAAATCGGCTGAAACCCAGGTTTAAAGCCTTACAACATGTACTTATCATGAAAAATCACACTTCAATAGCTCAATAGCCACACGCCGGAGTTCACAACTCAACGGGTCACACACCTGGAGTGCATAATTATAAAAATTTAAACGAATGAGAGGAACGAAACATACAATACATATCCCAGATAAATGAGAGCATGCCTCACTAACAGGTCACCCAAATGGTTCCACACTCCACTTTGCAAATGCTCAAATCTCAAGATATTACCAAATGATTAAATCACCCAAATGGTAATGGTTCCTCCTTATATGCCCATACATATGAAGTTATAGTTAATAGCTTATTTAACTAGTCCAACATAACTCATAGAGCACCTTGATAGCTAGCTCACAAACACCTGATAGCTCACAATGGCCCTTAAAAGCTTAGCTCTGATACCAAATCTGTAATGCCCCCTAAAATGCAAATGACATGATTTAAGAAAAACTATAGCGGAAGACTTAATGATAGAAGGTGCTACCGCCATCCTTATAAGGACAAGGCTCACTGAAACCATTTAATCTTGGATCTCATGTTCACAATCACAATATCCATTAAACTGAAACACTCCAAGACCAAAGTCCATAATAGTGCAACTTCAACACAATCGACTTAATCATACCATGTGCTAACTTGCACTCCACACTACACAAGTATATTAAATATCGACCCAACTTGACCCTGAGGTCGATCCCAACATTTGTGCTATGCTGAATCCACTGTGAGCATTTGATGACTTCCAAACAGGCTTGCTAAATGGAGAAACATTTGATACTTCATTACCTAAAATGAAAAACATTAAAACAATTCGAAAATGTGAGCTACAACTCAGTATATGCATTCTTGTATTGTAAAATGAGCATAGAAACACTGTTGAGGGGTACCTGCCTTTGCAATTCATTTACTTCGCAATAACAATGAAAATGAAAGTAATATGAAACTGAATTGCTCATTATTATCTGGATGTGAGCCCTTGTAATGATATAATCTATACATAGGTGTACACCTGCCAATCCGATCAAGAGTTGGCCTGGGGCCGCGCAGGTGGATGATGGGCTGACGCCCTAAAGATGATAACTGGCGGGGTCACAAGTTAAATGGTAAATCGCTGTATAAACTGATTCATTGATAAACTCATTAAGAGCTATAAGTTGATAAACATGTTCTGCTTTCTGAAGATACAGACAATGGACGTACCTTGAGTCTTTAAAAATGTCATCTGACTTGATAAATATATTCTGACTTCATAAAATTTATGCATAATGGGAAACGATAACGAGGCATTGACTCTGTTTCATAAATGTTATTATAGGCATGTGTGCTCAGTAAATGATCCTTACTTACATAATTGAGTAAGTAAAAGTAGGTGTAATAGAAATTGAGTAATTAAATGGTATACATAACTTGCATATTTCAATATAACTTGAAAACTGAATTAATAAAAGTAATTAAATTCGATATAAAGTAAATTAAAGTAAAATAGACCACAATGAGATAAATGAGATTACAAAGGAAAAGCCCTTGATGGTGACAAATGGGAGAGTGGTTTTGGTCTTTTTTGAAGTAGGTTGCTGATATGTGTTTAAGGCTTGCTGATGTAGAGCTTCATCCAAGATAACAGCGAGTACACTAGATTGGCTTGATAAATACATTTGATACATTCTGAATTAAGTAAGTAATAGAGGTTTGAGGCCAAGAGATATATATCTTGGTTCAAAATAGCATAAACTGCAATGACTTGGCATGATAAATATGGTTTCTGAGTCAAACATTCTCCCCACTTTCCATGTTTCATTCACAAGTCCATTAAATACAGTTTTTTTACCCCAAATAGATTATTGATCCCAATGAAAGCTATTAAACTCCCTAAACTTGGTACTTTCTTTGTAATATCCGTAAGTGATTCAAAACTCATAATTACGCTTCAAAAATGCATGTTTCTCTTGTTTTCTCTCATAAATCGAGCTAAAAACCTCAATAAAATCCATGAATATTTATTTCACAGCCAATATTTTAGTAAAGAAAACGTAAGAGCATAATAGGGGCTTATAACGAATGACTCGTAACTTAGTCTTCCGATCTCTAATTGAGACCCAATACCCAAATATCAAAGGTTTAAGAAGTCCGAAAAACTTTCATTTAGAACACCAAGCAGAATTCCCACCATAGGGTTCCCAAAATGGGGTTAGAATGTAAGTATGCCAGCTTTTATCAAACCTGCATAGTTTTGGTAAAACGAGAATAACTTTGTCCACAAAACTCGGATTAAGGTGATTCAAAAGGCATTTAAAAGTTAACATACTGAATTATCTACCCACTAAAAATCACAATTTTTCGCCAGGTCGATCATTACCAGTTTAATCTCAAATTCACCCCTATTTTCTACCATTTCCAACCCTTGCTATTTTTGCTTTCTCCTCTTTTTTCACATAAATCCTCACTTGAAATCATTCCTTAAACTCATATAACAAAGATTTGGTCCTTCCCATCACCATCTAAAACCATCACACTCAACTGCACCTCAAAATCATATACATCAAAGGTCATTTCTCAATCACGTATACACTAATAATATGCTTGCTATTAGAGGAAGGCTAAACCTTGCTCAATCATTAAAACCCTAGTCTGTGGCAATTTGGACTCACCTTTAACTCATCCAAAACCATTCAAAACTACAATAACTCCATCATAATCATTAATAATGCCAAAGTAACTCTTATGTCTATCAAAATAACATGATCAACCACCAAAGACAACAAGAATAAGAATCAAACCCAAGATACAAGCAAAATCAACAAGATAGGGTTAGGGTGTTACTTACTTTGATGCTTGAAAAAGAGGTATAAGTGGTGTTAGATGTTTGTGGGAGTATGGGGGTGGCTAGGGTGGCTGTGCATGTCTGCATGGTGGCCAAGGGATAGCGGCAAGTGGCTGATGTGGTGGCTAGTAGCAACAACGAGAGAAGGTAGCCAGTAGAGAGGGAAAGGAAGAGTGAAAGGGTCTTGAAACTGTGAGATTTACTTGGATGAAATGACTCCAAAATCACTTGGTTAGGATTTAATCTAGCAAAAGTAAGCATAATCCAATAATAATTAGGCATATGTAATGGTGATTTGTCAAATAAATGGGAGCAATGCTTGCTGAGCCGAAATCGGGCCTAAATGAGTTTTAGCTCAAAAATTCACTTTACGCGATTGAAATTGTTCGTAGCTCGAAGTTTTTCTTTTTTGCGAGGTTATAATAATAATAATAATAATAATAATAATAATAACAACAACAACAACAACAATAATAATAATAATAATAATAATAATAAATTCTTAAATTATAATTATCGAGGCCTACTATCGATTCACCTAAAATTCTATGGTAATTTAAACCCAAAGAAAGTGGGATCCAAAATTGTAATTTGCTAAATAAATAAATTAGGTGCGTTTGAATTGATGGACATGATTTGGTTAAATAAATAACCATGAAAATAAAGATGATTTAAGTAAATATGAGTCAGGGTCAGGATGTTACAGCCTTTCCCCACTAAAATTTTCGTCCTTAAAACTTATGAGTTTTGTGAAAATATGCACTGATATCATAAATAAATGTGGGTATTTGGCTTTTATCTCCTTCTGGGTTTCCCCAAATAGCTTTTGAAGAGGTATGATTGCCCAAAGTCCTTTTTTTGCCCCATCTAAAACTATAATTGTCTCCTACTTTTTTCGACATAACTCTTTTGTCGGCCTCGTCTCACCTTAACATGGCCGTGAATTTCTTTCATAATACTTGCTCGGATTAACTCTATTCTTATATCCAATGCTTCTTTTGGCTCGCTCCAATAAGACTGACATTGCTTAAGTTATACTCTGATCAAAATGTCCTCGTTTAGTGTTTTTAAGGCATCACTTGTTCTCCCCTCATTCGACTAATCAAGGGTTTGCTCCCATTCCACATTTCACAATAAAATAAATATGAGCGGATTGGTAGTCAAGCGAGTCATTAAGTCTAAAAGAAACAAACAATAAGATTGATAAAAGGGGGATTATCATGAGGTGATTGAAATAAAAATAACTAGAATGTTTAAATATAATGTCAAATGAATCATAATTTATAAATATGGGCCATAAATGATCCAATACATAGTCAACCAAGGGGAAAGATGGCTCGATTACACTTGGGTTTAGCAAAAGCAAGATGGCAAGATGGTAACTTTGTAGCCTCAATTGTCAAGTTAAGTGCACTGGATAGATGAAAAAAGTAATGTGCGATAAGTAGATAGATAGATTGGATAAGTAAAATGCAATAGATATGTAAATAGATAGGACAAGTTACATTGGGAACGTGCATTTGCGTAGACAAAGTCAATTTGAGCGCAACAATTAGATGGAATGGAGAATGCTGAAGTTTATTGATGAAGACGTAAAATATAAGTATGAGAATTGAATTTAAAAGTAAGGAGAATAATTATATTATGAATTCAGAGCAAGTTATACAAGCGTATATAAATAAAATATCAGGTGTAGGGAGATTAAATAATATTGGATAAAATCAAATTGGAAAGACGAAACAAGCAGACAATTACAGGAACTACAATAAAGGAGCATTCTTGCAAACGATAAGGTGTCATTGGCATGCTTTAAATAACAATTGAAGCCATTTAAACAAATGGCCTAGATAAAGAGATGTTATAGACCAAGTGAGTGTCAATAGCAAAGGAATAATGCCCCTGAACAATCCAAGGTGACTAGGGCCGAAGTAAATCAATGACTGGAAGTAATGGGAGCATTACTGGAGTAAGGTCTTAGTGATAAGAGCAGCTTCTTTCTATGCATGGTAACTAAATCTTACTCATACCAACCATATAGTGCCAAGTAGCACACCGCAAGCTACTGAATTACCGTTACAGGATTCCCTACAGTAGCTTCATCTCATATTGACTCAACCTAAAGATAGACCAAGTTGCAAATGACATTCCTGCAATAGGTTTTAAACATCACTGTACTCAATATCATGTATGTTAATACATCTCAAAAAAACTCTCAAATTTTGGAGCGAAACGGGCAAAGTTCAGCTCAAAGCTTTACAACATGTACTTGTCATGAAAAATCACACTTCAATAGCTCAACGGCCACACGTCGGAGTTTATAACTCAATAGGTCACACACCTGGAGTGCACAATTACAAAAATTTAAACAAATGAGAGAAATGGAACATACAATACATATCCCAGATAAATGAGAGCATGCCTCACTAATAGGTCACACAAATGGTTCCACACTCTACTTTGCTAATGCTCAAAGCTCAAAATATTATCAGAAGATTGAATCACCCAAACGGAAATGTTTCCTCCTTACCCTATACATATGAACTTATAGTCAATAGCTCATTTAACTGATCCAACATAACTTATACACACCTTGATAGCTAACTCATAAATACTTGATAGCTCGCAATGGCCCTTAAAACCTTAACTTTGATACCAAATATGTAACGCCCTGAAAATGCTAATGACATTATTTAAGGAAAACTGTAGTGGAAAACTTAATGATAGAAGGTGCTGCCGCTGTCCTGATAAGGACAAGGCTCACTGAAACCATTTAATCTTGCATATCATGTTCACAATCAAAATATCTATTAAACTAAAACACTCCAAGATCAAAGTTCATAATAGTTCAACTTCAATACAATCGATTTAATTATACCATGTGCTAACTCGTACTCCAGACTAGAAAAGTATATTGAATATAGACCCAACTTGACCTTGAGGTCAATTCCAAGATTCATGTTTTGCTGAATTCACTATGAGCATCTGACGACTTTCAAAAGGAATTGCTAAATGGAGAAATATGTGATACTTCATCACCGAAAATAGAAAACATGAAAACAATTCGAAAATATGAACTAAAACACAGTACATGCATTCTTATATTGTAAAATAAGCATAAAAACACTGTTGATAGGTACCCACCTTTGCAATTCATTTAGTTTGCAATAACAATAAAAATGAAAGTAATATGAAAATGAATTGGTCATTATTATCTGGATGTGAACCCCTTGCAATGATGTGATCTATACATAGGTGTGCACCTGCCACTCTGATCAAGAGTTGGCCTGAGGCCGCATGGATAGATAATAACTGGTGGCCTATAGATAATAACTGATGGGGTCACAAGTTAAATAGAAAATCACTGTATAAACTGATTCATTGATAAACTCATTAAGAGTTGTAACTCGATAAATATGTTCTGCTTTCTGAAGATACAAGCAATGGACGTACCTTAAGTCTTTAAAAGTGGCATCTGACTTGATAAATGTGTTTTGACTTGATAAAACTTATGCATAATGGGAAATGATAACTAGGCCTCAACTCTGTGTCATGAATGTCATTGTAGGTATGTGTAGTTAGTAAATGATCCTTACTCACATAATTGAGTAAGTAAAAGTAGGTATAATAGAAATTGAGTAATTAAATGGTATGCATAACTTAGGCATTTCAAAATAACTTCCAAACTGAATTAATAAAAGTAATTAAATTTGATATAAAGCGAATAAAAGTAAAATAGACAACAATGAGATAAATGAGATTACAAAGAAGCCTTGATGATGATAAATAGGAGAGTGGTTTTGGCCTTTTCTAAAAGAGGTTGCTGATACGTGTTCAAGGCTCGCTAATGTATAGTTTCGTTCAAGATAACAGCGAGTACACTAAATTGACTTGATAAATACATTTGATGTATTCTGAATTGAGCAAGTAATAGAGGTTTGAGGTTAAGAGAGATATATCTTGATTCAAAATAGCATAAACAACAATAGCTTAGTTAGATAAATATGGTTTCTGAGTCAAAAATTCTCCCCACTATTCATATTTCATTCACAAGTCCATTAAATATAGTTTTTTCACCCCAAATAGATTATTGATCCCAATGAAAGCTATTAAACTCTCCAAACTTGTTACTTTCTTTGTAATATCTATAAGTGATTTAAAACTCATAATTAAGCTTCGAAAATGCATGTTTCTCTTTTTTTCTCTCATAAATCGATCTAAAAACCCCGATAAAATCCATGAATATTTATTTCATGGCTAATATTTTAGTAAAGAAAAAGTAAGAGCATAATAGTGCCTTAGAAAGAATGACTCGTAACCCAGTCTTTCGATCTCCAATTGAGACCCAATACCCCAATATCAAAACCTTAAGAAGTCTGAAAAACTTTCATACCTTAAGAAGTCTGAAAAACTTTCATTTGGAACACCAAGTATGATTCCAACCATAGGGTTCCCAAAATAGAACTAGAACACAGGTATGCCAGTTTCACGTCTAACCCGCGCATTTCTGGTAAAACGACCATAACTTTGTCCACAGAACTCGGATTAAGGCGATTCAAAAGGCATTTAAAAACTAACACACTGATTTATCTACCATAGAAATCACAATTTTAAGCTGGACTAGTCAATGCCTGTTTAATCTCAAACTCTCCCCTATTTTCTGCCATTTCTAGCCCTCATTGTTTTTGCTTTCTCCTCTTTTTTCACATAAATCCTCACTTGAAATCATTCCTTCAACTCAAGTAACAAAGTTTTGGTCCTTCCCATCACCATCCAAAACCATCACACTCAATTTCACCTCAAAATTATATACATCAAAGACTATTTCTCAATCAAATATACACTAATAACATGCTTGCTATTAGGGAAAGGTTAAACTTTGTTCAATCATTAAAACCCTCATTTGTAGCCAACTTGGGCTCATCTTCAACTCATCCAAAACTACAACAACTCCATCATAGTCATTAATTATGCTAAAGATCACCAAATCAAATACAAATCAATCCATAAACATGATTTTAACTTAAGGTTGCATGAACATGAACATGATCAACCTCAACCTTTACTTACTATCCAACTTATCCATCAATTAAAGCATCCAAAATAACTCTTATTTCTATTAAAACAACATGATCAACCACCCAAAACAACAAGAACAAGAATCAAAACCAAGATATAAGCAAAATCAACAAGATAGGGGTTAGTGTTACTCACAATGCTTGAAAAAGAGGTATAAGTGGTGTTGGGTGTTTGTGGGAGTATGGGGGAGGCTAGGGTGGCTGCGGATGGCTGCCTAGTGGCCAAGGGATGGCGGCAAGTGGCTGATGTGGTGGCTGGCGGCAACAACTAGAGAAGGCAGCCTAGTAGATAGGGAGAGGAAGAAAGAGAAAGAAGGGTCTTAAAACTTTGTAATTTACTTGGATGAAATGACTCCAAAATCACTTGGTTAAGAATTAATCTAGCAAAACTAAGCTTAATCCAGTAATAATTAGACATATGTAATGGTGATTTGTCAAATAAATGGGAATAATGCTTATTGGGCCGAAATCGGGCCTAAATGAGTTTTGGTTCGAAAATTCACTTTATGCTATTGAAATTGTTCATAGCTCAAAGTTATTCTTTTTTGGCGAGGTTATAATAATAATAATAATAATAATAATAATAATAATAATAATAATAATAATAATAAATTCTTAAATTATAATTGTCGAGGCCTACTATTGATTCACTTGAAATTTTACGATAATTGAAACCCGAAGTGCAAAGTAGGACCCAAAATCGTAATTTGCTAAATAACTAAATTAGGTGTATTTGAATTAATAAATATGATTTGATTAAATAAATAACCATGAAAATAAAGATGATTTAAGTAAATGTAACTTAGGGTCGGGGTATTACACAAGGGTTGAAGTGATGCTAGGATAGGACATTGCATAATCCCACAGCACCATGTTTTGCTTTCCTCTGGCTATCATAACTTCTTCCTTCTTTTTGTCTTCCCACTTTCGTTGCACGCAATCGCTTCGATTTTAGGGTTAATAGGAATGAGGTTTTGATTCTCTTGACTACAGTTGTGCATACAAAGCAAAAAACATAATAAGCATAAGCATGTCCAGACAAGAATAAAAATAAATTAAAATTACAAAAAGAAAAATAAAAGTCTAATCTGGAGTATTCTAATACACTTAAAATTGTTATAGTTTTAACCAACAAGCGCATAATGTAGCTCCAGCTAGCAATCGACTAGCATGTGTCAAATTCACAAGTAACTTGGTTTTAACATCCAAAATTATTTAAACTACTCAACCTAGGTAAACCAAATCTTAGAGAATCAAACTTTCATCTAAGAAAGCAATGGACTCTATAGATACTAATAAAATCAGAAAAATAAGGCACCTAGCTTGGAATTAACGGCACAATCATGCTAACAAAGTGATCATTAACCCCACGCAACTTATCCAACCTAACAAACCTGAATGGATAGATTGGCAATTTAAACGCATCACCTCCCTCTTTCAGGGGTCGACGACTAATCTCAACAGTATAGCCACTTATTTTCATGGAACTAAAAGTCGAAGGATTATAAGATTAGTTAATCTAAAGTCCTAATAAGGATCCTAATTATTTTCCATATTAGAACCCTAATTGCCCACTAAATCACACTAAGTAAAAGTTTTGTCTTTTAACATTCCCTTAAACTAGAATGGAATCTATTAAATACGCTTTCAAGTAATTCATTAAACGTATGGCAAGCATAGCGCAATTCAATAGATGCAAACATGCAATGAGCAATAACGAGGCTAACTTATTAGTAACTATGCATAACTGGTGTTAATCCACACCTAAGTTGAGAAATTAGCCACTAAAAATGATAGTAATTACAAATACAAATTCTCAAACACTAATCATGATACTAAACAGCGAAAATAAATGAGAAGTAATTAGTAAAATGGTTAAGAACAAACTTGGTAACTAATGCATCATAAGGGTAGAAATCTTCAACATAGCGTTACAATCTCCAATGCTAATTCACAAGCTAGGACTACTTGAATTCTCTTAAAAACTATTGTTTTTTGAAAAGTAATGAATGACCTCCTTGAGTCCTAGAATTATCCCGTTAAACAAATTGGGGAGGCCAATTCATCAATGCGACATGGGCATACGAAATAACATGGCTTTCGATGTTGACAAGGTCTCCTGAATACTGCAGTAGGTAACACGACGTGCAAAATTGCATGACACCCCGTGTCACCATCTGCACTTGAATCCTCAAAGCTATAGGTTCTTCATGGTCATGCCATTTCGCACCACATGCAATGTCGTTCCTTTCAGATTTTGCTGGCTGGCGTGGGCGTGCAGTTTGGCAGGGTGGCCCATGTTGCCGTGTTTCCTTTTCTTTCCACTTGACTTTTATCCATCTCTCCATCTCTTAGCTCTCATAGCTCAACGTAGTCCTTAAACCTTGAAAAGGAGACCAAAACATTTGCAAAATAAGGTGGACCGTGTTAAGCAATTTAAAAAAAAACCCCAAAATTCTCTAAATTAGAGGTGAGAAGCATAGAAATAAAGGAATTTGATAGTGATGAATTGGGTAAAATATAGATTTAACATTCATCTAGCTCATTTTATTTCCCCTTTTTTCTTATTTAATCCTTGATGACATCACCTGTTCTGGGTATTTATAAAAGAAATATAAAGTAATACAGTCTTTTTTAGGAATGCCGGTAGTAGTCATGGAACAAGCAAGAAAAAAATAATTGCAAAGTAAATTACTAGCCAAGATTGCTTTCTCCAATTCTCCCTATTAATTATGAGGGATTACGATATACTTTATTCTTTTTATAGGAGTGAAAATTATATTACTATATACTTGGCTAGGATAAGCATTTGGCTACTCTTAACCATTGGGTCTGTGTTAGGAATTTCTAGTTAGGCTCTTAAGCTATCATAAAAACAATTTTGGACTTTTGGGAATTAATTTGTAGTTTTCTTAATTAAGTTTGTTATCATGACATTAATTATTCAGTTTTTCAAAAAATGTACAAATTATCTTTAGAATTATTAACATAAGCAATGAAACAAATAAAAAAGACTAAAAGTAACTAAATATGCTTGGGGATGAAACCATGGAAAATTCTTTATCTGGTTATCCAAGTTAGAAATTCATAGGATGCAAAAGTCGAAGGAGGAAAAACAAAAAGTAAAATCATGGGATGATTTGGAGGGGATAGACCTTGATTCGATCACAAATCCATCATGAGAGGAACCAATGATGCTGTAATTCATATATATATATATATATATATATATATACATACACACGCACACACAAAAATACACACACACGCACATAGATATATACATATACATATATGTATATATACAGATGTATGTATGCACCTATATATATATATATATATATATTATATATATATATATATATATATATATATATATAGACATACACATATATACATATACTATATATATATATATATATATATATATATATATATATATATATATTATATATATATATATACATATACGTTTGTATGTAAGTACATCTATACAGACTTGTGTGCGTGTATGTGTGTGTGTGTGTGTGTGTGTATATATATATATATTTTTTGCAAAGAAGTGTGTAGCATTAATAGACAAGCAGTTTGTACAACTGGGGATCCCCCCCAGCATCAGATCATGCTAGAAGTTTTCCTATACAGTGTGTGTAATTCTTTGTAATGCTGTGCAGTATTAGTATCCTTTGTATGATGTGCTCTATGGTCTTATTGTACTGTATCTGGATAGTAGATGCATGGTTGGATAAGATCTGTTCATTCCTGGCTCTCCAAATGCTGTAAACCACTGCTGCAGCTATGGCACAAGTAACATGCTTCTCCCCCCTTGGTTTTTTGAGTTTGATCAGGGACTGTGTAAATGCTTCTTTATTTGAGATGTCAATTGTATTAGGCCACCAGTTCCTTATGGTTTGCCACATTTCTTTTGCCCATTTGCATTGGAAAAATAGATGATCAGAGTCCTCAACTTCAGCATTGCACAGAACACAAGCTTGACCTGTAATCTTATCAGTGAACCTCATTAGTCTGCTTTTTACTGGGAGTTTATCATGCATTAACACCCACATTATAAAAGCATGCCTTAGGGTTACTGCTCTAGCCCATATAATTCTGCTCCATCTTTTGTTGTCTGGTCCCCCCAAAAGCCAAAGGTAGCCATTTCTGAGTGTATATGTTGCTTGACCTTGCCATTCCCAGTTTGCTTGCTGAGTAACCCCTTGTTTAAAAATCTCTTTAGTTGACACTATCTTTTTCCCATACCAGCTACAATCATAGGGTGTCTGATAACTCCACCATTCTTGTTGTTTCAGATATTTCCCATGCACCCATTTTACCCAAAGCATGTCCTTTTTGCTTGCCACGCACCAAACTAGCTTTGCAATACATGCCGTGTTCCATGCAGTGAGATTTTTAAGGCCTAGCCCTCCATATTTCTTAGGGATACAAACAGTGTCCCATGAGATTGAAGTGGGCCTTTTATAGTTTATAGACCCTCCCCAAAGAAAATTCCTATATAGTTGGTTAACCCTATTAATCACTTCTTGTGGTAAGATAAAGATGGAAGCCCAGAAACCATACATGCCAAAAACCATTGTGTTGATAAGCTATTCTCTGCCTATAAATGAAAGGTTCCTTGTGGACCATTGCTTCATTTTTTTATGTGATCTTGTCAACCAAAGTATGACATTCTAGTTTAGTTAGCTTATTGGCAATAATTGGAACTCCCAGGTACCTCATAGGTAAGCACCCCTCATTGTAACCTGTGACTTCCAAGCATTGTTGCTGTAACTGTGAATTACATCCCCCATAAACAGTATGTGATTTATCATGATTAGCTCTTAATCCTGCAACCTGGTAAAACTTCTCAAGTGTGCTTTAAATTAATTACAAGGTTAGCAAATGTGCCTTACTGAAAATGAGGACATCATTAGCAAACATCAAGTGGCTAAGCTTTAAATGTTTGCAGGAGGGGTGAAATCTAAAAAGAGGATGTTCCCCTGCAACTGTCATGAGTCTAGTAAAGCATTCCATGGCAAGGACAAACAACAGAGGAGACAAGGGGTCTCCCTATTTGAGACCTCTTCCCCCCTTAAAGCCTTCACCTTGTATTCCATTGACGTGTTCCGTATATGTAACTGAAGTGATGCAGGCCATAATCCAAGTAACGAACTGAATGGGAAATTTAAGGTGATGAAGCAAGTCCTTCAAAAAATCCCAATGAACATAATCAAAGGCTTTTTGTAGGTCAATCTTCGTAATGCATTTAGGGGAAATCCCTTTTCTGGAGTAACCTCTGGCAATATCTTGGTACATAAGTATGTTGAAAAGCAGCTCCCTTCCCTTTACAAATGCTCCTTGGTTTTGATGTATGAGGTGAGGCAACACCTCTTTAAGTCTTAGGCATAAGAGCTTAGCAATGCACTTATAAATGATAGTGCAACATGAAATTTTAAATTCTCTAGCATGTGTAGGGTTAGGGGTTTTTGGGATCAAAACCAGTTTGGTTTCTCCAAGAAAACTTGGCATAATGCCCGTCTGAAAGAAATTCAAAATAGCTTCCCTAACCACTCCC
Organism: Carnegiea gigantea; assembly: GCA_029747015.1. NCBI lineage: Eukaryota > Viridiplantae > Streptophyta > Magnoliopsida > Caryophyllales > Cactaceae > Carnegiea > Carnegiea gigantea. The sequence goes on along the minus strand of JAKOGI010000865.1, from coordinate 2,409 downwards.
CCTGTCATATGCCAAGTGGCTTTAAAGAAACCACTACTAAACTCATCAGGACGAGGGGACTTTATATTTGGGATAGAGAACATTGCTGTTTTAATCTCTTAATCTGTAAAAGGTGCGCATAACTTTAATTGCTGCTCAACTGTGAGAGTGTTACCTTTACCAATCACTAGAGGGTCTAGCTGAATTCTTTTCAAAGTTTGTTTCCCCAACAGGGATTGATAATATGCTTGCATCACCTCTTTCACCTCCATAAAACCTTGTCTTGTTTGCCCTTGATCATCTTGGATTGAGAGAATGTATGTGTCTGTTTTCCTTTTTTTAATTTTAGCAAAAACATACCTTGTGGAGTCATCTCCATAGCCTATCCATTCAGCCTTGCTCTGCTGCTTTATGATATCAATCACAGAAGATAGAATTTGAAGATAGTGTGCCCTTGTCATATCAACCTTTTGCAGTGTTTCAAGATCCCCTGGGTTATGTGTGAGCATCAATTGGACCTTTTTCAAATCAGCCCTGGCTCTGCTAAGCTGGGTCTTCAAATCTGCATACTTGTCCTTGTTCAATTTTTAAAGTGCAGTTTTTGCAGTCTGGAGGAGCCTTTTCAGCTTGGCATTGGGGTCATGGGAAGCCAATTGTGCTGCTAGTGAGGACATCAATGGAAGAAAACGAGGATCTCTTATCCATATATCGCAGAATTAAAAAGATGGTTTGGGCTTGGGACACCATGAAAAGTTCAGCACCATTACAATATGGTTTGAAAGTGAATTTGACATGTAATTGAGTTGACAGATATCAAAGACATTGTACCAGTAGGTATTCACAAACCCCCTGTCTATTCTTGTCCATATGGTCTTATTTGTCCAAGTGTAGTAGGGACCATTGTTCCTTAATTCCTGCAACTCACAGGTTGTAATGCAATCACCAAAGCTTTTGATTTCATGAAGTTGCACATCAGTTCCCCCCATCCTATCCCCTGGGTAAAGAACAACATTAAAATCCCCTAAAACACACCAGGCTTCTTCCATTTCCTTTGCAACATGCATGAGGTCCTCTCATAAAGGTCTTCTTTGCAACTCATGATTGGCTCCATAAGACAAAGGTTATGAAGAAGGTCTTCATGGTATTATTTTATGTTGCTTTGCAGTGAATGAACTGATCAGATTAGGTGAGAATCTGAACACTATAGCTCCTTGGCCTCTATGCAATCCATATTCTTCCTCTAATGTGGGGGGTGAAATTGTGATGCCAATTCCATCCCTGAAAAATGTTGCTAGCAATCATACTTGCTTTGTCTTCTTTAACTTTAGTCTCCAACAAACCCACAAGTCCTATTTACTTCTCATGCAAGAAGATTTTAACATCTTCTTGCTTATTGGGCCAGTTAAGGCCCCTTATATTCCAGCTGCAGATCCTTTCCATAGGGAATGCCCTCCTCCTTCAGTTCTAGGTTGCATAGTCTCAGGGTCCCCCCCTTCTGTCAGATTGTCAAAACTATTCTACAGCTGTGTAATAGGTGATTGTTCCTTATAAACCGAAGCCACAGCCTTCTTTCTGACTTGAGCAAAACCTTCTGCATCAATAGTTGGTTGTGTAGGTTATCTCTTGTGTATTTATCGGTCTTTATGGGAACCCCCAGCACACTTCCTATTTTGCTCAGACTTTCTGCTCCCCAATATTTGATGTCTAATTCAGGGAATCTAACCCAAACTGACAATGTGACCAATGTCTTTGCATTGACGTCCATCCCCTCATTCCAAGGTTTAACAAGAAAAGGTTTATTGTCAAAAAAATAAATCCCTCTCTGAACCACAGTGGATTGATCACTGATGTTCTTAAACCTAACCAGGAAGACACCCTTCCTTACCAGACAAATTTTGTCTATTTCAAAAGCTTGCCAGATTCTTCGAATAAAACCTTCTATAACTTCCAGAGGGGGATTTGCCCCAAGGACTGAACATAACACAGCTGAATTCCAATACTCGATTTCAGATTGAACATCTTAAGGTTCAATTTTTGTGCATTTCACCCCATTTACGATCTGTGACCGAACACAATTCAAGGAGGTCATTAGGATCTGCCATTATTGCATAGGAGCTGATTACATTGCTTATTTGAAGAACTGCATCATTTATAAGGGGAGAAGTGACCCTTATCTATTCAATTTCTGGCTCGACAGTAGCATCAGGTATTGTTTCATTGCTGGACTCACCCATGGAATTGAGTTCTTGATCAATTGTTACCTCTTGAGCTGCTATCTAAATCTGGGGACTCACAGAAACCCTAGCTTGCTTAGCTCGTCCCTTTCTGCCCCCCCTTGCCATGGCTGCGAAGCCTGGAGAACCAGAGAATCGCCAGAGGAGGAAGAAAAGATCTTTTATATATATATATATATATATATATATATATATA
>JAKOGI010000864.1:293217-386121 GCA_029747015.1 Carnegiea gigantea | reverse complement strand
TATATATATATACAGATAGATATATATATACATGTAGGTATAAATACATATACATGTAAAAATATAAACATGGACATGTACACATACATATAGATACATATGTGCATGCATCTACACACGCGCGCGCGCGCACACACCCACACACACACACACACACATATATATATATATATACACACATATATACATATATATATATATATATATATATATATATATATATATATATATATATATATACTATATATATATGTATGTATGTATATGTATATACATTGATATTATATGTATGTAGAGTATATGCTTGAATATATATATGTATGATGTATGTATATAAATTATATATATATATAGATATATATATAGTATATATTATATATATATAATATATATATATGTTTGTGTGTGTGTATAGATATATATATATATATATATATATATAATGGGGATGACCAAAAAACTAATGTTGGGGGTGCCAAAGAAAAATTGAAGAATGATATTTTTGAACTTTTTCAATAATAGCGGGAAAAACAGACAAATTAAGTGCGAGAGACATGTGGCAAGTGGAGAAGAGCATTTACTTTGTCTTCTGTAATCTTTCAATAAACAGAGCGGTATGTCATGCATTGAGTAAAAGGTGGTTTATCATCAGCAAAAAAGTTGTTTGGCACTGAAGGGGAGCGTGGGAGCAACGGTAAGGTTGTCTCTGTGTGACCAAAATATTACGGGTTCGAGCCGTGGAATCAGCCGCTAACAAAATTGTTTGGCGCTGCTGAACTCCACTTATGCCGTTATGCAAGACTTGCATTGAAAGATTATCTAACGTAGTGTTTGGTTGTGCGGAAAATGATTTTCTCGGAACATATTTTCCAATTTTTCATTGTTTGGCGCAGTGAATGACCGAAAACTATTTTTTTAAGGACAATCTTTTTTCCTCCAATGGAGCAAAATAATTTCCATTTTGAAAAGAAAGTAAGTTAATTTTCTTCTCTAGGCTCCTTTGATGATGATTAGTCAGAATTTAGGTACAAATCCGGTTTTAATGGTTTAGATTGAAACTTAACCACCCATTGAAAAGCATTAAAATAAGCTCGAAATTAGATTTTTTAGCTCAACGCTCATTCATTTCATCAATATTCGTCTCAGCTATGACAATTCAATTGACATTTTTAGCTAGTTGAATAATTCAGTTGGATTTTTTATCACTAATACAATTGCAACAGTTTGGATCGAAATTTGATTATCGGATTGAAAACATTAAAATAAGCTTAAATCCAAATTTTGAGCTCAATATTCCTTTGTTTGGTCAATATGTTTTTTGCCACGATAATTTAATTGACATTTTTCACCACCTGAACAATTCAGTTGCCATTTTTCGCCACTAAACAATTTCAATGGTTTGGATCAAAATTTTATTATTGGATAGAGAAAATTATAGTGATTGCAAATCCAGATTTTGAACTCAATATTTCTTCATTTTGTCAATATTTTTCTTTGCCACGACAACTACATTTTTTGCCACTAAAACAATTCATTCAATGCTTTTCACTGTCAAAATAATTTCAACAATTTTGATTGAAATTTGATTATCCAACAGGAAATATTGAAAGAGCTCAAATCTAAATTTTAAACTCAACATTTCTTTATTTGGTCAGCATTCATCTTCGCCATTACAATTTAATTAATGTTTTCACCATTGAAAACAATTTAGTTGATATTTTATTTTTTTCCATGGAAAAAAATTTTTCTTCTATGAAACGTCAAAAAATGTGATATGAAAATCCATTTTCCTTAGAAAAATATTTTTCATAAAAATCATTCTGGCCCTAATCAAAAACTACCTAAATTTATGATTTTGAATTTTCAAATATGCTAGATCGTAATTACCTAAATTTGCTTGGCATTGTTTGCAATGTTGTACTCCACATATGTAAATGCATGCAACACATGAAAAATTATTTAAATTTGTGATTTGATTTTTTGTCATGGCCTATCTAAACATTCAATACAAAGAATCTTGAGATTACAGAATTCTGCACGCAAGTGTGTGAAACACATGTATTGAGAAGTAGTCAAGTATGCCGGCTTGTAATTGTCTAAATTTTCTGGCATTGTTGGCAATATTGTACTTGCAATTTTTTGTGTGCAACTGAATGGACGTCTCATTTGTCCACTGGCGCCACAATGTTGGCAAGCAAGTTATGGTTGTATTTTATTGCACTCGAGTGAAGTGGCGTGGTTGGCAAGGAATTGTTCGATTACTTTAGTGAATTCTTGTTAAAAGCACAAATTTTTATTTTATGTGTTTAGTGTTCATCCTTTAGCCCTTTGTTTTTGTTTGCATTTTTTTTTGGTTTTTGGGTTCATTTTGTCCACTTTTTTTAACACATTATTTACTCAGAAGTTTTGATATATATGTTCATCATTTTCATCCTCTATTTTTTTACACAATAAAAGAATTTATATTTGTAAAAAAAAAAACTTCCCTCCTTTTTGTCTTATTTTCTATTTTGTAGTTCATTTTCCTTTAATTTTATAACCTATTTTATCTTCTTTCTTTCTTCTCCTTTTCTTTTGTATAAGCAAATGTGGAGAAGACCAATACTATTTACTTCACTTATTGATGAATGGCGCACCATACATGCCCTCCCCCCCCAAAAGGCACACACATTTTTTAAAATTCTTCCATTGAAATATTAAGGCATACACTTACATTTATATTATAGATCTATATTCACTATGTTTGTATAAAAACCCTAGTTTTTAAGATAAACACTAATTGAAAATTTGTATATTTATTACCTAGATTTTTATTCATTAGAAGCATATAGATTTATTATCAAAATAAACGAAAATAGGAAAAAAAATTCACGAAAAATTTTTATATGTATGGATACAACATTAGTGAGCACTATTGTATATTCTAGCGAGCTATATAATATATTTAACGAGCAAAACAATATTATTAAGAAATATTTATTTTATCTTTTGTTATGACATGAGCTCATTCATATTATACATATTTAGTCAGTATAATACAAATATAATCAAACTCACTAAAAATCTGTCATACCTCACTAAATATATGTCATAACTTATTAAAGACGAATATATATATCATGCCCTAGATGTGAACAAAAAAAGTCTATGAGTTAACTAAAAATGTATCCTATATTGTTTGTTCACTCATTTTTTTATTATTATGAATAATTAGTATTCTACATTAAATCATATTGATTACAAAATACATTCTATAGCTCACTAAATATCTATCATAGCTCACTAAATAAATAGTATAACTCACTAAAAAAATAGTACAGATAGCCAGCAAATAATATTGTCAAGTTCTTGGGTTATGTTATAGCATACACCCGTGTATATTTGAGTTATTAAGGATATGGATGAAGGAGGTAAGACGAGTGTTAGGATGCCAGGAGGGGTCACCAATGACTTCTTCATTAGTATGGGCCTGCATCAGGGTTCCGCCTTAAGCCCTTTTCTTTTCGCTCTGGCTATGGATGAACTTACAAGAGGTATTTAAGATAAGTTACTTTGGTGTATGCTATTCGCAGATGACATTGTTCTTATTGATGAGACTAGACAAGGAGTTAATGACAAGTTGGAGCGTTGGAGGCATACACTGAAATCTAGAGGTTTTAGAGTCAGTAGATCAAAAACGGAGTACCTTCATTGCTGTTTCAGTGGAAGGGTGGATGCAGGGGGGAGAAGTCACCTTGGATGGGAGGCCGATACCTAAGGTCGATAAGTTTAAGTATTTAGGTTAGATCATTCAGCAGAATGGGGATATTGATGAAGATATTAACTAGCACATAAAGGTGGGCTGGCAAAAATGGAAGTTTACCTCTGGTGTACTGTGTGATAAAAGGGTGCCCCTTGGATTGAAAGGCAGAGTCTATCGTATGGTAGTTAGACTGGCAGTTCTTTATGGATCAGAATATTGGCCCCTAAAAAAGACGCAAGTTCAGAGATTGATGGTGGCAGATATGCGGATGATTAGGTGGATGTGCGGTTATACGAGAATAGACAGAATTAGGAATGGTGTTATCAGGAATTTAGTTAAAGTAACTCCCATCGAAGATAAGATAAAAGAAACAAAATTTCGATGGTTTGGCCATGTGAAAAAGAGGAGTGTGGACGCTCCAGTGAGGAGATGTGAGAGTGTCGACATCCCCGAAGGTAAAAGAGGGAGGGGTCGGCCAAAGAAGAGTTTGGACGAAGTGATTAGAGAGGACTTAAAAGTTGTCGGTTTGACAGAGGACCTGACTCAGAATAGGAGGTTGTGACGGGATAGGATTAAGATCCTAGACTACAGAGAGTCAACCCTGTAGTTATCTTTTGGTTGCGGTGGCAGCGTGCTAGTAGTTTTTTTTTCCCCCTTTCGGATATCTTGTTTGTTTGCAGTTAGCACTTTCTTCTAGGAAGAAGCATCGCTCGCTTACCTCTAGATGTTGAGGTATGGTACCTCCCTCGGATTTATTCTTCTTTTTTTTCATAGCTCTAGCAACTTGCATTTTTAATTTATCGTAGTCTTTCCTTGCGATGTGTCCTTTATTTTGCCATTAAATGTTTTTACAAAGTCTTTCCTTTTTAAAAATATTTTCAAAATCCTTTTTTATGGGTCTCTTAGAAACAGCCTCTCTACGGGTAGGAATATCGATAGGGGTAAGGTTATCTACAATTGGATCTCCCCAGACCCTGCGAAAATGGGACCCACACTGGGAGGTGGTGTTGTTATTGTTGTTGTTGTTGTTGAGTATAATACAAATGTACTTAATTCATTAAATATAGTCCAACTTAGTAAAAATATATCATAACTCACTAAATATATGTCGTACCTCACTAAAAGCCGAATATGTTATACCTTAGAATATGAACAAAAAAGTATGTGTGCTAATTAAAACTGTGTACTATATTATTTTTTTACCTATTTTTTATTATGAATAATTAGTATTTCACACTAAATCATATTGGTCACAAAATATATTTTATAGCTTACTAAATATTTATTATAGCTCACTTAAAAAAATAGTATAGATAGCCAGCAAATAATATTGTCAAGTCCTTGGATTATGTTATAGCTCACTTATTTTTACTATGACATAAGGGTATTTGTATTATATTTTGTGAGTATAGTACAAATATAGTGAACTCATTAAATATAGTCCAACTCACTAAATATATGTTATAACTCACTAAATATACGTCATATCCGTCAAAGATGAAAATATCATACATTAGAATATGAATAAGAATGTGTACATGCTCACTAAAGTTTTGTTATTTGCTCTCTCAGTTTTTATTATAAATAGTTAATAGTGCTCATTAAATCATGTTGATGACTAGATATATTTTGTAGCTCATTAAATATCTATTACAACTCACTAATATAAATAGTATAGCTCACTATAAGGAGTTTTATTGTAAGTCTTACGTAAGAGGATCTCACATAAAAAATATCATAAGACGGATGTTTTTATAGTAACTTTTAATAATAATTAGGGTGATTACTAGTCCATTTATGGATGATTATAATAAAAGTCATTGCTAGTTGAACATTTAGTCATCCTTAAATTAAAAATTCGCTCCAAAATACATTATTGGTTACTGCACAACCTCAAAAAGGCCAACCCTAAAGGAGTTCGTCTCACCCAAGAATTTGTGAAGGAATTTTTACAGATCACTAAAAACTAAAATTTTCAAGTGTTTGAGCTATGTCGTGGCTCACTCATTTTTATTATGACATGCTGTGTTTGTAGTATACTTAGTGAGGATAATACAAATATAGTTCAACTCACTAAGTGTAGTCTAGCAAACTAAACATGTGTCATTTGTTCACTAAATATATATCACAAGTTACTAAAAGAGATAATTAAAATTAGTGAAATATAATTTTTTAAGTATTTGCTCACTAATTGTATGTTTTAACTCGCCCAACATAATACTAGTGGTTCACAAAAAAGTTAAGAGTACAAATAATTAAAAAGTTAAACCAAAAAAGATATCATAGTGCAGTAGAAGATAAATATAATGTATAGTTCATAAACATACATGCTAGCTTGCCAAAATTTATAGCAAAACTCACTAAGAAAATATTGTACCTCAAAGTATAAACAATAATGTGTATGCTCACCACAATTTTGGATTTTAATGTTTGTTTACTCTTTTTTTTAGTTCGAATCGTAAGTATTGCTCACCAAATCATATTAATCACCAATTATATCTTGTAAATTATTAATATCTATCACAACCCTCCAAATAAATGGCAAAGCTCACTAAAGGAATTAGTACAAATTACTAGAAAAAATTTTCAAATTTTTACTTACTAAATATATATCATAATTTACCGAAATATTATATAAAAGCTCACAAAAAATACATATATAGTGTCAACTGTCAAGTCACCTAGTGCAAGAAAAAGGTCTTACTGCTGCCCAAATTACATAATCCATATACACTGCACCTAGCAGTAATAATTCATAGTTGATGTCAACGTGGCCATGTAGGCAGAAAGGTACATACGGCAAAACACCCGTAAGTTTTCCAGCCAACAAAGAGTAAAGGCCCTACAAGACAATTTGCCTCCACCCCGAGCTGCCTATAACCATGTCTTTATAGTGTCAATTGGATAAAGAACAGTCTCAACCATGACACCTGCAGTACCTCCAATACTAATAATAATATAAAATATTTTGGCACTATGATATCCATTCCTAATTAGTTGTAAAAACCCATCAAAATTAGGTAACCACAGGAGAAAATAATCAAGACTGTTTGGTGAAACAATTAGGATATACTAATTAATCTTAATCCCAAAAATCATTGGGCTTTAGTGGGCAAAACTCTAGGTATGAATCATGATGTACAGAAGAAATCTAGGCAATAACTTCCATAAATTATTGTAATAGACTAGAAATATGGACAATAGAAAGTCAAACTTTTACAAATCAGAGCACACATGCAGCAGATAGGACCTGGAACAGAGCCGACACCGGAATCACAGTGAACGGGTGTGAGTAGAGGCGGAGACCGACGAAGCAGAGATGATGCCAGAACCCTTGCCACTGAGCAGAAGTGCTGCCAACACTGCTGGAGGAATCAGATTGATTAGGCATGAGCAGACACACGGCACTACAGAGCTTTTTGTGAAGAGATGAATGCCTGGGATGCGCGTGGGATGAATGGGGCAGGGCGGCAGATAATCGAGTGACTGGAGTCTAAATATGGCTCCTTTTTTTAAAAAAAATTAATTTAATTCAATGGTTATTTGGCGGTGAAATTTAAATAACTTTCGAAAAATAATAAAATGGCTGTCCTATTCACGAGATACAATTCCCCACACTTAATATGTGTGGGCATATCTTAATTAGTTATTACTACTCTTATAAGAGTGGTTAAACTTTTCCTCACCTATTATGTGTGAGGATAGTTATAAACGTTCATTTTTACTTATTTTATCGCCACACTTAACCATATGTGGTTAAATAAGAGTGAAAGTATAACTTTTTTTTGCAGTGTGTAACACACGTTCAAATTAAATTTTAAAAGATATAGCTTGAATACTAGACTAATTTAAGCTCCTTAATAAAAATTTTGTATAATTCTACCTGATTATACAATTAAATAATACTTGCTTACTCAATAGAAAACTCAGTAGATAAGTATAGTACATTGATATCATATCTACTGAAGTTGAGTTTCTCATGCATGGAATCTTAGCAAAAGAACAAAAACGTTTTCAACACCTTACTATGTGAATTATATTTTAATTTTCAATTAATCGGTAGTATTTTTTAATATTTTTGTTATCATGATTGTGCCTAATAAGACAAATTTAAGTTATGAATTTTGCCACTTATCTAGATTATTTGTTGCCACTTTTTAAAAGAATATTAGATAATTGCCCCAACTTAGATGAAGTGGAACTGGAAATACAAAAATCTGACGAGATTTTTTTCAAAAAGTTTTTGAACGAAAAAAACGTGACAAAGAAAGTGCAAGAGAATATATATATATATATATATATATATATATATATATATATATATAAAAGAAAAAAAGAAGAAGAAGACCTATTTTTGTGATTGGATTTGGGGAGGGGGCAAAGATCTACAAGGGTGACGCATCACAATAGAGAAAATCTTAAAGATATCGACGATGAAGCTTCTGCAGCGGATGTTTATATATCAGCTCACTCTATAGTTGCTTTCTGCTTCCTCTCGCTCTCTCTCTCTCTCACTTCCACTCTCTCTCTAGAGGACTAAGGAGCCTCGTTGGTTCCAGTCTTCCTTCTCTCTCATCTGCTCGTCGCTGCTCTGGTAAATCTCACTCTATATTTCTATCATTTTATGAAAGAATTGAAGTGTAACAGTGTAAAATGCGAATTTCTTTCACTATTTCTGCTTCACTTTTGAGTAAATGGTGAATTTTGGGGGTTCATCTGGTGCTTCGAATTCTCTTTTCGATGTTGATTTTGTGGTTTTGATATTGAGTTCAGAAGCTGAAAATGTTAAATTATTTATATATCACATGTTGGATTATTTTTTTATATCAATTGGCCTTTTAAACAAAACGTCATGTATACAAGCTCAAATAAAGCTCCAATTCAAAAACAATTGACAATGGGTAGAGTAACTCACAAGATCATATATATGCTCAAGCTCTTCAATTTTATCAATATGGGACAACATCCATTTTCATATTCTTTGTATTTTGATCAATGCGGACCAATATCCACTTTCACACTCCAATACGCCCCCTCACGTGTGAGTTACTAACAAGGCCAAGCACACACTGGTGGAGCCACTAAGATGCAAGGGGGTCAATTGACCCCTCAGTTTTTTGGGAAAAAATTAAATGTGGGATGTTCTTGTGAAAACAAAAAATAAATATGTATTAATCAACTCTAAGATACTTCACAAAGGAGTACACAGTAAATTAGTTGGTTGTCTGTTGATCTATGTGAAAAGTTGTGGGTTCAACTCTTCATGCTGTTTTTTGTGCAATTTTGGTTTGAATCTTTTTAAAAGTCTATCGAACGATGATATTATACTTTACTTTCAAAATATGAGATCTTATCGAGGAGAACTTTCTTAAATGTATTTGCAATTTTTGTTTGAATCTTTTTGAAAGTCTATCGAACGATGATATCATGCTTTACTTTCAAAACATGAGATCCTGTCGAGGAGAACTTTCTTGAATGCATCAGCTACGCACTTTATTTTAAGAAGTTAGAACTATTAAATTTTATGTTATGCGTATTATTAATCTCGCCGCCCCTTACTTTGAATCCTAACTCCGTCTCGACTAACACATGCACACAATTTTTATCAAATTGGGACGGTTGCAAATCAAGATCGATCAACCTTATTCTGATACCATGTTAAAGTTATGTTTATAAGCTCAGATGAGGTTCCAACCCAAAATTAATTAGCAATAGGTGGAGTAACTTACAAGCTCATATACATGCTCAAACCCTTTAATTTTATCAATGTGGGACAACATCCACTTTTATATTATTTATATTTTTATCAATATGGATCAATACCTATTTTCATACTCCAATTGAAAACCACGTAATCTGTTTAAATTTGGGTGAATTTTCGTCTTCAATTACATTTTTTGTGAGAATCCTGTGTTTTTTAGGTGTAATTGCTGTGAGAAGTTTGGGATTGATTTTCATGAGCTTGTCAGTGGTGGTTTGTTTTTCATACCGTGGATCTATATTTATTTTTGGGGCCATGTTTTTCTTTCAAAAATGGACGGCTTTGAGTTCATTTGTTACATTTGCATTTGTAATTTTTTTGGGGAATCTCCCTCATCTTGTTTAGATCCTTGTCTTTTCCTTTTCACCTTTTAATTGTTGCAAAATTTTAGATGCTTTTTTTTTGGGGTTATTGTCATGTTGTCTCTTCAACTGTTTCAAAATTTTCGCATTTATTTAGAGCCACATGAATGTTGCAGAAATCAGACCTTGCATGTCATGAATTGATTGCGCTGATGCCAAGTTGATGGAGTGTGGTTTAAAAGTTTTTTTAGGTTTAATTTTTTATTTTTAACTTTTGGGGGGGGTGTTAGGGGGCCTTGATGTTAGCTCAGTTGTGCTATAGATTTAATTTGCTGCAACTTTTGTATGGTCATGAAAAGTTGGAGGGGAAAATGGGATGATAGCTTTTTACATTTTTTAATTTTATTTTTTTATGGTGGGGCAATGTTGTCTCTTACATATATATATATATATATATATAATTGCTAGCTTGCTTAATGAAATGTCTACCATAGTGGCGAAGGCAGGAATTTGGGGAATGAGGGTTGGAAATAAGTTGGTTGTTAAGGCTGAGTGACATCGTTCCCACCTTTTTTATTTAATGATAAGTTTTCGGATTTAGAGCTTGAAGCAAATGATAATTCTTTATCATTTTGCAATGTTTATGCATTGTGAACTATAATTCAAATTAACCCACAAATTAAACAATTTTGAAATTAAAATTGTCAAATTAAACTCATAAATTTAAACTAAAATAACAAATTAACCTGAAACAACAGGATTAAGCGACAAATTGAACTATTGAGGTCAATTAAAAGATAATCTTTTTGTAATATCTATAAACTTTAAAAATACAAACGAGGGCTGAAAAATAGAATTTAAAAAAAAAATTGCAAAAAGCAAATGTTGAACCCTCGACCTACAACCGGTGGAAGAAATGCAGGCACTATGCTGGTGGAGTATAATATGCTAATGGCTCCTGCTTTTGTAGGGTAAAGAAGCATTTCATAGCTAGTAAATGCATCTATTTAGGGTCTTGATCCACTGTCTTTTAAACTGGACATACCAGGGTTTGAATAAGTGGTATTACCTATGATTGTCTGATTTGGCCTTATGGATATGAAGTTCCTTTTCAATTGTTAGGCTATTAAATGTGCGTGTGTGAACTCTCACCAGTCACCCCTCTTAAAATATTTTTAAAAAAAATTCATGTGAGATATTGTGGGGATCCGGAAACAAAGTTTAGGTTATTTCCCTTGTTTTATTTAGTTCCTAACCTAATGCTCCTCCTTGCATGCAGTCTTCTGCAGAGTGAGCTGTATTGTAATTTGACTGTCTTTAATTTTCTATTACCATAACGCTTATGGGTTATGAATTAAAATGAGAAACGAAAGCGGCCAAAAATTTTAGCAAAAGTTTCTTCTCTCTCTCCCCTTTCCTGCATTGTTTGGGTCTATTCCATCTTTAGTTGTTTCTAGCGGACTCAGCATTATTTTCATCGGTAAGCACTGGCCACTGGAGTAAGGCAACATGTAGGAAAAATAAGGACTTACCTCCATGTGGAAACATTGTTCGGATCTCGTCTGTTGAATGCTATCCACGAACCTGGTGGCTATTAGAGTTACCGGTGAGATTCACACCCCAAACCCAAATCTCGTAGATGGCTAGATTTAGTGTGAGGGACAGGGTGAAAAGAGTATTGAACTAGGAATGATAGTTTTTTAATTGTGTCTCATTCCTTATGTGTTTATCCCCTTTATTTAATAGCACATAGCTTGTAACAGAATTGGGGAATTAATTCAGTTGATTAATACTTAATTAATCACTTTATAACCGATGTAATAATGGGAGATTATGGTACTATAATGTGATCGTTATTCTTTGGTCAATAGTTCCTCCTCGATCACATAGATCACAAATCCTACCTCTCTCCGTCAATAAATCTCCTCACACTTCATACTGGGAATGGAGTGTGTGACCAAAAACAAGTAAGTAGTGTTATATCAAGCCACCATCTAACTGACATAACACATTCACAAAATATGATACCCCAAATGATCCTCAGCATCACCAGTGGCGTACGTAGTCCATTTATGCCGTATGATATATCATATGATTATATACTCAATATACCCGGGCTGATATGGTGATAATGGATATATTTTTCCTTAAATACTGATGAAATTTTATCTCAGCTTAACTGCTTTTCTAATATGTTCTCGCTGAACCGTATACATCATGGCTCTTGAGAAACACACTAAGGCAGCATCATCAAGCTTCGACTTTATATCATAGCTTTAAGTCAAAGGGTCATCGTTCATAGGGTCACACAGTGACAAGAGATAGGGAAGTCAATCGTCACTCCATGTGTTAGTCGTCTTATAAGCACACACAGTATGAAATGTGTGTTATGGCATAACTCCCACTTAGTTGGGTAAGTCACTTTTTATGCCATGCGAATCGTCAGTCTAGATTTTCACCCAAAAATCTAACCAAAGCCACTAGATCAACATACTGAATGTTAATCTTGACACTCAAGATTCGACTTTTAAGGTTTCAATATGAAAACTTATTTAATACTCGACTCCCTCGAGCCTCATCTTAGACTCACTAAGGCGACTATATTCATTTTACTCATACACTTAAAGTATGAGTAATCAATATTGCACACCTAACGCCAATATGATTCAATCTCATCGTGCACGCTACTCAAGCGCCAGGGCGATTGCCTGTGTGACTAGGCCAATTGAAGCCTATGACATTTCAATATGCTTAACATGCAACAACAAATCATGAGCATTTTACTCATTTGCAAGGAAACATGTCCATCACAAGACACATCTAAGTACTAAACCTTATGAACTCCTAGACTCAACAAATGAGTTTTGAATGCATCACTAAGAAAAGGTTTAGTAAAGGGAACATAATCATCTTGTTAGCTTATATATACCTTATGGCAATGCTTTTTGTCTCTATGGTAACAAGATACACAATCTGCCTCCATAGCTGACATTGTTGTGCAGTTTTACTTCTTACTACACTATGACATGACTCTTTCACCAAAAGCAAAGGCATGTCCTGAGGTTAACTTGGACTCATCTGGGTCACCATCCCAGTTGACCTTTAAGTATCCTTTCGACTTAAGGTCTCCTCTTGATAGTATAAGACTAAGTTAGCAATACAACGAAGGTAGCGCTTGAGTCTCTTGATGGCTTGCCACTTAGCAAATCCTAGGTTACTTTGATAACAATATACCAAACTAATTGCAAAGCAAATGTCAGGTTGTGTACATAACATGGCCTACATTAAACTTCCTACGACACTAGCGTAAGGATGTTGCTCATTGTCTCTATTCCATCATCTATTTTAGGCTATTGATCAAGACTCAAGGCTAGATCCATCTCAACTGGAGTCCCTAGGGGTTTGGAATTATAAATTCAAGATCGTTCCAAGAACTTTTTGTTTATGTATCTTGGGACGGTTTTGAATTATTTCCACCACTAGGTCATACCTAACTTCACCCATATCCTACATCCCAAAGACGTTGGACAACCACTTGTTAGTAGTTTTGACCAACTCCAGGTTGTTTCCAACCAGTAGTATGTCATCATCATGTAAGGTAAGAAACATAATCCCCCTGTTAACCCTTCGACATACATATAATGGTCTTTGGAAACCATAGATGAGCCAAACTAAGTTACGGCTCCATGGAATCTAAAGTACCAAAATCTGAAAAATTGCGTAACATCATATATGGATCTTTGGGATCCTGGGAAGTGCACAGGAATACATCCTCTTCAACTTATAAATATTATCAAAAAATATATTATTTCACGCCCACTCATTGGGATCCTGGGACCTTCATTATTAGTCTATCTAGGTGATAAATCTCTCCCCCTTTCTCTAAAAGGTATGAGATCAGGAATCCCTCCTCCTTTCTCAAAGAGGCATGGGATACTGAGCATAAGGAGAAAATTGCTCCCACTTTCCATTAGAGTTGGAATCCTGAATGTGTGGACCAATTAAATGCATGTTTAGGAATGAGAGATTAAGGACAAACCTTATTTTCAGGTTCACTCTCCTTAACATTTGGAGATTGAAAACGAATCTCATTCTCCTAAACAGACAAAACTTCACCATTCCTATCGAATAAAGAAGGTGTACCATCCTTGGTGACTTAGTGGGAATATAAATCCTCCCCTTCACCGAGAGATGGTTGAAGGTCTTGTTGTAACTCATACAAATTGAAGTCCTTTTTAAATTTCACCAAAGGCTTAGAAACTTATCCTTAAGAAAATCGACGCTACGGGAATTCATTTCACAAAGAAGATATTTACAATCACAGTTGGATTAAAAAGTTCTAATATTTCGTTCCAATTGAGTGCTACTTCTGCTGTAAAGTATATGAACACATTAAGTACCTAATAGCGGTGATATAATAGGTACACATACCTACATCACGAATATATCGCTCCATGATGTGCTTTCACATTCATGGGCCTGTAGATGTCTGGAAAGAATGAATACTAAGAGATTCAATGAGCTCGAAGGCTTACTAAAAGACTTCAAAGTTGCTTTGCTAGCTAAACTTAACTCACACATGGGCACCTTAACCCTAATGAATCGGCCTTAGAAGACTCTATTTAGCTAGTTTCATAACTCTATCCTGACTCTCATGGTCAAGTTGAGCACGCCTAAAACAATTGAAAATGAGGCAAAGATGGAAGATGTCTTGTTTCATCCAAAACATTAAAAACACCTTTCAATATGATACGGCCAAACAAATTGCCATTGTGCACAATATTTAAGACATCTAGATGAAAACTAAAGAGAAAACCAATCCAATGAATAAAAGACACAACGGAACATTGCACATCAAGTGCATAGAGAGCATCTTGAAGAAGCAGCACATTCTCTTCACAGAGATATATCTTTATTTCAAGGACATCTTCTCCGCCAGCATTACCTAAAATGATAGTTTGTGAATCCACCGGGTAGCGATGAAAGTTCACAAAATTAGCTCAGCTCTAACCATGTGCTTGATTATTCCCGTGTCTACCATCCCCTACGGATTATAGTTTGCAACTAATGCTAGGGAGGACACTTATTATTTAGGAGCAACAGTAAAAGAATGTACCTTAACCAGCTCAGGAAAATCCCGAGCGCAAGGTCTCTTATTTCCTCATTTATAACATTTCACACGTGCTATATACGTCTCTTTATTTCCTTTAGCCCTTTTCCCTTTTGCAATACCAACTTTAGGTCCGCAACTTTAAAAGGAAATGAATCTGGACGAACCTGATGTTAAGCTAATCCCACATGTACTTAATAGTGAGATAACTTTCAATTCGCTCACTAGATCATCATTAATGAAACACAACAAAGTACAACATGTTGATCGATCCTTTCTCGAACCATTTTTGGTATGCCTTTAAGTTTTCTCGATACTGCTCACTAACAGTACCATTTTTACCATTCTGGGAGGCCTAGAACCTAACGAGCGTCATTTTACGCTCGTTCAGAATAAACTGAATCTTCTGACACTTTGTGTCATACACAGCGCTATCAAGCTATTCATTGGTAAACAAACTACCAACCATCATTTAATTGCCATATCTAGAAGTACATATTTTAAAAGATGGACATTAGGCATATTTTTAAATAATTAAATGCATTCATGTCATATGATCGAAAATTTGGCTAAACTCATAATCATCACATATAAACATGAACTAGAAGTTTTTATAATTTAATTATCACATTATTCCATAAAAAAAAAATTTATGGAGAGCATTATGGTTAAACTAATTAACATTTCAGAAATATCACAAACTTATTCAACTTTATCATGTAAACCAAATTTTCATGAAGTTATCTCATTGCATAAAACAAATTTATATAACTACTAATATGTCATTTGAGACTTTGTCAATGATATATCAACCATAAAATTCAGATTATTATATAAAACATATTTATATAATAAAATGAATCTATATTGTGAAACATAGTCAAATAATAACATGTTACAAAAGAAATTCATTGAAGCCCAAAGAATATTATATAAAACACATTTATATATAATTATAGATAATATGAAACTTATTCAGATCTCACTCGCAAATTATAAAACACATTCATAATTTTACAAATTTAGAGTTCATGAAATGAATTCATAAAATTACATAATATGAAACAAATTCACATTCATTAACTTGGGCAACGGAAAAGTGCTAAAACAATTAGCAAATTTACTACAATTCATGTAATTTGTATATAACATAACTAATTAGTGATTGACATGAAGCATATTCACGTAATCGAATGCAACATTATTTATAACATGACATATATCCAAATATTAATTGCGAGAAATCATACAAAACACATCTATAAGACATTGCAAACTAAAAATGAAACGAATTCAAGTTAAAAAAAAAAAACTCGCAAATTATACAAAACGTATTCATATAATATTACAAATTTAAATTTCATAAAACAAATCCATAAAATGAACAAATATCGTATATATCCAAATAATAGCATGAAACTTGTTCATGTAAGGCTTAATTAACCATTTTTTTATTAACTAGAGCAATGACAGAACAATGAACCGATTCACAACTGCTCATGTATTTGCATAAAATTATTAAATCATGAAACATGTTCATGTAAACGAATATTATATAAAACATAATTATATAATATAATTTATAAAATATAACATATGAAACATATTCATCTAAAGACAATAGGGGAATGAGCGCTAATCTAAATATCACATAGATATTTATTGAATTCGAGTAAAACAATTTTACATTATATGTACTGAATTCATATATGAAACAAATTCATATAACTTCAACAATTGAATATTTACGAGTCATTCAACATGATAATTTCAAGTTGACGTATATATAAAAGGAATTTATATACGACATTAAACATATTAATGTTTTTATAACGAATTCATGCATTCATAATTAAAATTCAAAATCTTAATACAATTAATAAACTAAATGCATGAGTCATAACAACTTGTATATAAATATAATTCAACTAGAAATTATGCCATGATTAATATTCTAGATAATTATTTTAAACCAAATAAAACATTAATAAAAACTTTGAACCAAAAATTTAAACATTTCCCAAAACCGAGAACCCCCCTCCCCCAGATTCTTTAGGGGCCCCTTTTTGTTTTTTTTTTTTTGCCTCATTTCTGTCTCATCCAAACAATGGAGGATGAATATCCTCCTCCTCCTCTCGGTAGAGCAAGTCGCCATACTCTTGGCCCCACTCATCTTCGGCGTTGCTCAGACACCAGACTCCAGGCTGATTCCTTCAAAAATCCCCATAAAAACCACCCAAAGGATGAGCTCCATCGGCCTCCACTGCTGTTAAACGACCCACTCGAACCGCTGTCCCTCGTGGCTCACAAGCCCTGATGACGTCTCCTTGACCAAAACGGTCGTCATCTTGGTGTAGATCGGCAGCCACTAAGGAACCGAAAAACACTAGTAATGCCGCCCATGCGCCTCTCACGTGGTGGCGCATGACATATGCGTGCCTCTTCTGGAGGGTTTTTGGTGATTTCTTTTATGGTCATGCACAGATCGGCAGTTGTGAAGAGCATTGGAGGAAGAAGGGAGTCCACCTTCACCTTCGTTGGGGGCACGTGACACACACGTGCCGCCCCTTCGAGGCAGTAATGATGGGTTAGATTCCACTTCTATGCCTCCCTTTTTTTTTATTTGGTTTGGGGTGGAGATGCGCCAAGTTTTGTATAGATCAGGCGGTGGGTGATCAGAGGCCATTTTCAAAGAGTCCGTTAGGGATTCGAGAGAGTCCAGATCTCAATTTGAGGGGGTTGTGTTCTTGCCAAAAAAGAAGTTTCGATTTTAGTTTGTTGTTTCTGTCAGATCTTGTTTAACCATGATAACATGAGGCATATAAACTTAGCAGCTTCGAATTTGAACTCGATTTTGCATAAGATTACGTTCAATAATCACAGAAATAATCAATTCATCAGGCATGCAATGTTTCGCAGATTATCATTTGCGTATAACCGAGATTCATGTTCTATTATGACATGTCCAGATTTTGTTGATTAAACTAATTAACCTCAGATTTAGGACAACACGAATTAGTTGAGGCTAGCAACAATCAGTTATGGCTCTGATGCCATTGTAGGAAAAATAAGGACTAACGAGAGTTGGGTAATAGGTCATGTTGGATCGGGTTCGTTTTCATCTCGAACTTAAATGGGTTGAGAATTCCTCGACCTAAACCTAATCCGTTTGTTAAACGGGTTGAAAAATATTGACTGTACCCATTTAATTTTTAAACGGGTTGATCCGCTTAACCAGTTTAAGATAAACAAGTCAAGTTCAATTGCTTAATTAACGATTTATACATTTAACATTTTTAACTAATACGTAATTATAGTGTTAAAAATGAAGTTTACATATCACATTAAATAATTACTTTTTAAAATTCCTCTGATTCATCATAATTCACAATTTTTAAAAAATTGTATATTCTTAACTATCTAATAAAAAATAAATGGATAAATAACAAATGGAAAAATGAGTTGAGTTAATCAACTTATTTAATTAAACGGGTTAAATAGGTACTTTTTTGTGTCAAGAATCTCGACCTGAACCTAACCCATTTAATTAAACAAGTTGAGTGTGTCGATCCATTTAATTAAATGGGTCAAAAATTTATACCCAAACCCACTTAACTTCGTGTGGGTTTTAGGTCGGTAATCGTGTCGGGTCAGCTTTTCCCAGTCAAGGACTTACCTTCATGTGGAAACATTGACCGGATCTCGTCTGTTGAATGCTACTCACGAACCTGGTGGCTACTAGAGTCACCGGTGAGATTCACACCCCAAACCCAAATCTCGTAGATGGCTAGATTTAGTGTGAGGGACAAGGCGGAAAGAGTATTGAATTAGGAATTATAGTTTCTTAATTGTGTCTCATTCCTTACGTGTTTATCCCCTTGACATAATAGCATATAGCTTGTAACAGAATTGGGGAATTAATTCAACTGATTAATACTCAATTAATCACTTTGTAACCGATGTAATAATGGGAGATTATGGTGCTATAATGTGACCGTTATTCTTTGGTCAACACAACAGAACCATGGATAGATACTGCAAATGATTTAGATTCATGCCTTTTATTCAGGACGGAAATTGGAATTTAGTATATTTGATGGTTGATCATTGTTATTTCTGAGCCCTTGGTGTTCGATTACTATATGTTACATTGCTATAGTTAATTCTTGCTTTGACTTTAAAGTCTCTCCCCACATGCACCATCACATAGCTAAATGCTCCTGTATTCGGGTCTAAGTAATAACTGGATTAAGAGTAAAGTTATTTGGTTCTGCATTATGTGCAACACTCCAACACCTTGGTGTCCTAGCAATTATGCAAATGTTCCTTGCATTTATGACAGTTGGGAGTAGGCCAATTGAAATGTCGAATTTGGAGGTTCCTCATCGTCCAAAGAGGAAGACGACTTTGGTGGACTTCCTTGTCCAGTTCCGATGGGTTGTAGTTATATTTGTTGTGCTTCGAATCTCATGCACCATTTATGTTCTAATATATCTTGGAGATCTCAAATCTGAGTGGAAGTCGTACGATAGACGTAAAAAAGAGCATGATGAGAATGTCAAGAAAGCTGTCAAACGTCTCAATGAGAGGAACCCATCTAAAGATGGTCTAGTTTGCACGGCGCGTATGCCATGGACTGTTGTGGGAATGAGGAATGTGGACTACAAGAGGGCTCGCCATTTTGAGGTTGACCTTTCAGCTTTTAGGAATATTATTGAAATTGACAAGAAAAGGATGATTGCTAGAGTTGAGCCTCTTGTCAACATGGGGCAGATCATAAAGGCAACTGTGCCCATGAATCTTGCCTTTGCTGTAGTTGCTGAGTTGGATGATCTTACTGTTGGTGGCCTTAATAACGGCTTTGGTATTCAAGGAAGCTCGCATATTTATGGCCTGTTTGCTGACACAATTATGTCTTATGAGATAGGTCTAGCTGATGGGCGCGTAGTCAGAGCCACCAAGGACAATGAATACTCTGACCTTTACTATGCTATTCCTTGGTCTCAGGGTATGTTGGGACTTCTTGTTTCTGCTGAGATCAAGCTTATACCTATAAAGGAATACATGAGGTTGACAAACAAACTTTTGAAAGGAAAGTTGAGACATATTGCTCAGGCTTATATGGATGCCTTTGCACCCAGAGATGGGGATCAAGACAATCCTGAGAAGGTCCCCGACTTTGTGGAAACAATGCTGTATAATCCTACTGAGGCTGTGTGCATGACTGGAAGATACGCTTCTAAAGAAGAGGCCAAGAAGAAAGGCAATGTGATCAATAACTGTGGACGGTGGTTTAAACCCTGGTTCTATTAGCACGCTCAAAAAGCCCTTAAAAAGGGGGAGTTTGTGGAGTACATCCCCACTAGGGAGTATTATCATAAGCATACAAGGTCTTTGTACTGGGAGGTTAAGCGTATCCTTCTATTTGGTGACCAATGGTGGTTCAGATTTCTTCTTGGGTGGATGATGCCACCAAATATCTCTCTTCTTAAGGCTACACAAGGTGAAGCCATCAGAAACTATTACCATGAGAATCATGTCATTCAGGACATGCTTGTACCTCTCTACAAGATTGGAGATGCTCTTGAGTGGGTCCACCGTGAAATGGAGGTAATTTCAGTTCTCCCCATTTTCAGTAGAGTAACTTGATCTTCTACAACTTTGTCAATGCCTCAATTGGGATCTGTGAATAACAGAGTCCCGCACTTAAACCCCCTTTTTGGGGGTTTTTTTTTGGGGGGGGTGGGTGTGTGGGGTTTGATTTTTACCATTTTTTATTCTCAGGTGCCAATATGCCATGAAGCTTGTCCGGCACCTTTAAATTGACTTCTTGACCCCTTTATCTTGTTCTTGCCTTTTAAGCATCATTCGATTTTGTCTCAAGCTGCTCATCATGCTGGCATAATAAGCTGGAGAACACCACCTGCTGGGGCAGTTGACCTAACTAACTTATTAGAATACCTTCCTTGTTAGGCATGAATAAGCTTGTTAACACGGAAACCTACTGTGTTTTTTAGGTGTATCCCCTCTGGGTTTGCCCACACAGGCTCTTCAGACTGCCCCTCAAAACCATGATTTACCCTGAACCTGGTTTTGAGCAGCACAAAGACAGGGCAACATCCACTACGCTCAGATGTACACTGATGTTGGAGTCTATTATGCACCTGGGCCCATTCTACATGGGGAGGTATTTGACTGTGCTGAGGCAGTCCGTAAATTGGAGAAGTGATTGATTGAAAACCATGGATTCCAGCCACAATATGCCATGTCTGAGTTGAATGAGAAGGACTTCTGGAGGATGTTTGATGGATCACTGTATGATAAGGCAAGGAGGAAATACAAGGCAGTTGGAACCTTCATGAGTGTATACTACAAGTGCAAGAAGGGGCGGAAGACTGAGAAGGAGGTGGCAGAGGCCGAGAAGGAGGTGGCAGAAGCCAAGATAGAGGTGGCTGTGCTCGAGACTCCTGAGGTTAAGGGTACCTAGTGCATTCTTCTGAGTTGGATATTAGTTGAAGGACGTCTGAGAACTCTTGGAAGTAGAATTTTAAGAGCTCAGCCTACCTATTACGAGAAACATTTGCCTTTTGCTTTTCTTCCCTCTTTGTATGTTGTTGTGGTTGCAGATTTTTCTGCGTGTTTTTAGCGTGCTAAGGGGTTAGACATTTGGTTTGATTTAGTTCTCATCTTTTCTTCTGTCTCCAACCCCCTCTCCCAAATATTAGGCCCTGTTTGGTGAGAAAAAATGGAATGGAATGGAATCAAGGGATGATCCCTAAAAGATGAAGGGTGAAACTTGAATCCTAAACTCATGTGTTTGGAGAGAAAAGGAATGGAATCAAGTTTCAATCCTTATTGTTTGGCTATAGATTATAGAATATAGTCAAATCTATTTTATTTAAAAAACAATAATGATTAACAATGATTAATAATAACAATAATAGTAATATTAATGATAATGATAATAATAAACATTATTATTGCTATTAATAATAATTGTTATTAATATTAATAATAATTAATAATTAATTATTTTTATTAACATTAAAAATAATTATTGTTAATATTATTATTAAGTAATATTAGTAATTAATAATAATAATTTATAATTTATAATAATTATAATCATAATAATAATTATTAATAATTGCTAATAACAATAATTAATCATAAGAATTATTAATAATAACAATTAATAATAATAAATACAAAAATAATTCTTATTAATACAAATAATAATAATCATAATAATTATTAATACTAATATTCATATTATGAATTATTATTAACTATAAATATTATTAATAATAATAATTAATAATAAAAATAATAATTAATATTATCATAATAATTAATAACATTGATATTAACATTAATATTATTAATTATTATTAATTATAAATATTATTGATAATATTAATTAATAAAAAATAATACTTAATAATAATATTAATAATTATTATTATTACGAAGAATAATTAATAATTATAATTATAATTATTAATTGATATTATTAATTATTATTAATTATAAATACTAATAATAATAGTTGATAATAATAATATTAATTATTAATCATAATTATACTTATTAGTAGTAATAATTAATAATTAGTAGTAATTATTAATAATAAAAATAATAATTATTAATAATAATTATAACTATTAATTAATATTAGTAGTAATAATTAATAATTACAATCATAATTGTTGTTGTTATTAATCATAATAATAATGATTAATATTATCAATAATATTTAGTAATTATAATTATAATTATTAATAATATTAGTAATAATGATTAATAATAATAATTATTAAATAATACTTACAATAACACTTATTGATGATGATGATGATGATGATGATGATGATGATGATGATGATAATAATAATAATAATAATAATAATAATAATGACGACGATAATGATGTTGATTCCAGAGGGTTGGGGACTTGAACTCCCTTGAAAATGGGAGGGTTCAAGTTCCTTAAGATTGGGGGGAACTTGATACCCCTAGGTATTAAGTTCGCTCCCTTTAAAATGCCCACCAAACATAAAAGAGTAAAACTTGATACCTAAGGGTTCAAGTTCTATTCTATTTTATCTCACCAAACAGCCTCTTAATGTAGTCAACTCTGTGGGCTGCTGCTGTATCTATTTATGTGCTTTACCTGACAGTGAGTCCAGATGGAATAAAGCAGCTCAATACGAGAGCTTTTGAGTTTGGTGTGCTAATATCCAAATACCAACTCGTTTTAGCAATTAGTTATTAGCTGATTGTATTAGCAATTTGATTTAGCTGATTGCATTAGCTGTTTTTGAAAAAAGTGTTTGATGAAATTAGCTGTTTCTAGCAAAGTCATTTGTCAAAATTTCACTTATGCCCATAACATAATTTCAATACTTTTGTAACAGCACAATTTGTTTTAATTGCATATTTATTTTTCTTTTTAATATGAATTAGGCGACCTACAATTTACCCCTTAGGGTGAGACCCTTTCCTAAACCCTATATGAATGCGAAATGCTTGTGCACTAGGCTGTCATTTTTCAATGTGAATGAAAAATTATGAATAATGAATTATGTGATATATAAACCTACATTTATACCTTCATCTAAATCTGGTATTTATTAATTATTATCACAATATTTTTGCTAGAAAAAATTAATTTTTATTAAAATTATTGAAAATTATGTGACATAAGAATATTTATTCATTATGTAAGACTAATTAACATAATTATATGTTAAATTAAAGAATACATTAAAGTTAAAGTATTTTCACCAAAAAAAAAAAGAGATATATGATCAGTATCTCTAATTTTCAAAGTAGGTAAGAACTTCAATAGCTTAAAAAGAAAAAATTGTTTATCTCAATCCAACTCATAAAATAACTATTGAGGGAGAAGATCGATGAGGAAAATGAAACAGGATTCCTACAAAAAAAATAAACAAATATAGTGGCAAAAATTGCTTTATTCTATTGAATATAATTGTCAAAAACTATAGGGTGATATGGTAATTATAATAATGAATAATAAAAAGCTCATTGAAAAAGCTCATTCAAAGAGCTTTTTACAAATTAGCTTTTTGGGTTCAAAAAACTTATCCCAAAAGCTAGTTAACCCAATACCCTAAAAACTTTTTGATCAATGTCAAATAACCAATTGACTCAAAAAAGTCTTTTTGGGGCCAAAAGCTCTTCACCAAATAGGGCCCATGTTTTTTGGAGTATGTATTTCCACATATAGGTTGTCTATACACGGTGAGTGTGTAAACATAACAGTTTGTGCATAATCTGTAGGTATAGGGGTTCAAGTTATAGTAGGGGATTTATGTTCTGATATTGCTAAATTGGCAATTTTTTAAATCTAAAGATTAGACCCTGTGTGCCAGCTCTTCATTGATGAATGAGCCTCGAACGCACTGTCAACTGTTGAAATTTGGGTGCAACCCTTTTTAGGGATGCTCTGCCTCTGCGTGTAGAAATCCCCAAATTGAGGGATTTAAATTTCATCTCTTATGCTAATATTTGCAGTTCAATTGGTAATACTAGAGATTTAACAAAATTGAGATAAGTCCACATGATGTTCATCTTCAAGCTTGGTGTACTAAACATCAAATCAAATTGCACTTCAATGAGAGCTTTAAGAAGTGTTTTGTTCAAAAAGTTAAAATGGAATAGAATAATGAATTAAACAAAGTCGTGTTTTGTTCAAAAAGAATTGTATAGATTAAAGTAAAATACTTCTTTCAATTTTCTCTACTATGCTTCTGTAGAGTTTAGTAATCAACGGTTTTCAAATATAAGGTTGATTGGAATCACTCTCCTTGTAATTTTATAATTGAGGCGTAAGGCTACTACATTACACCTACAACACCTTGCCTACTAACGGGATTTTTGGAGTATTAGATTTGGATTGTTTTATTCAAATAGTTAAAATGGAATAGAATAATAAATTGAATGAAGTGGTTAGAATGACATCTTATTTTTAGTATCACTTGTTTAGTTCAACCCAAAAAAAAAGGGAGAAAATTTGATTCCGGTAATATGGGTTTAAGTAAGTTCAAAGGAAATGGGAGGTTTGCTCAAACCTGTACCTGAAAGTTTGGGTGATATCTTAAAAATGTGATTTCAATTAAAAAATATGAACTAAACATCAAGCATGGAAATGTAACTGTTAATTCCCAAACCTAGATGAAAAAACCAAATGATCTAACTGAATGTCTTTCCCCATCCCAATAGTTGGGTGGGTATAAGCACCCTAATTTAAGTACAAACACACAAAGATCTGTTATTAAACGTACAATCTTAGTCCTTGACGGCATATCAAATGTAAACATAAACTAGACAAAATCGCCTCTAACTTGCAAAAACTTAACAAAGCTGTGTGTGACTTTACCCCCATTAACCTGTGGGTCCGTCAAAGATCTTGTACATAAAGATCAGGAAACACCACAAAAAAATTCTAGTGATGACTCCTCGATAATTCTACCAACTATGATATTTAGCACCTATAGCCCATCACCATTTGATTGTACCTCAACGTAGAGACGGATGTCCTAGACCTTCGAAGACAACAACCCGTTGAATTTGGGAGACGAGCAATTGGAGAGAGCAAATACAATAGTTCCCCCCCCCCCCGGCAAAAGAAGACCGATTTTTTTCCTCCCTTGCGTACCAGAAGTTCACCGAATGTCTTTTTGTACCAGTTCTTTTCTTCCTCTGAAACGTCATTATGACAATTATTTCGGTACAATTGAAACTAAAAGTATACCAGAGATTTTTGAATCTCAATATCTTTTAAGGTTTCAGCTCTTATTTAAGATAGAAAGAATGAATTAGATCAAACATATTTTTCCACATTGAGTTATGAAGATCCGTGTTCATCAGTCCATCATACAGGGCAAGCTCCACCCCAACATCACAAAAGAAGAGGGCAACCAACTCTGAGAGCTCACTTATCCAATGTGGACTTCTATATCCATGATACTCTCGCCCACCTAGTCCTATGACGCTCTCGTCATAAATAGGGGCCCTTGCCTACCTCACTCCGTTGGACCGCTTGGCGAAACATTGAAGTCGGGTCTGAATTGGCTCTGATACTACTTATCACAGGGCCATTACTATCCCCCAAAAGACCAATCTAATTAGGTGTGTGACGCACTGCTTATAAGCTTATGACCCTCCTATCACTTAACCATCCTACCTGCAACACATAGCATATTATTACATTGGACTGCAGTCTGCATATTCTCGTGGCTTTGCGCCCATTTCATGTTTAAACACACCCCAAAAAGATAATTACAACCATAATAAAAAGGGGAAAAAGGATGGAAATTCGGAAATTTCATATAAGTAATCGGTCTTAAGAAAGGTTGACAGGCTATTACAATTTCATCATTGCCACAAGACAAATTTCTGGACATGTTATCAAACAGCTCATGCAGCAAGCTGGCTGCTTCAGTTCCCACCTCATCAACATGATAGCAAGGGAACCGGAACATCCTCTCCCTATATTGCTTGATATCGAGGCCATACATCATGAATCAAGGGGGAAAAAAAAAACAAAATCAAATTGCAGCAACAATGAGCCTTCAGAGCTCAAGTAAATTTAGAGGATGTAAAGCTGTCTCCAGAAACACCACGGGGAGGGTGAATCAGAAAAATCGGTGGTGAGAGGCATTCAGGGAACAACAACTCTACAGGCGACATCCATTCCCTTATTGGTCGCTCCAGTGACACCGGCTTTCTTGGATAAAGTTTAGGAAAATGCCATATCTCTGCATTTATAGACGAGAAATCACAGATACTTGACCATGCCTCGGCCCTCCACACTGACTTTGGTAGCTTGAAGCTTCTTCTTCTTCGTTGCTTTTAATTGTTGCAGCTTCTTATTCATCTATCATAAAACAAACAATTTCGTAAGACAGTAAATGCCACTATTTCAAGTAATCCTTGTCCAGAGTATCTGCAGTCTTTGCAGCTCTAAGAATCAGGATTCATAAATCTACTAGGGGCAAGTCCCATAGCTCAGTTGGAGTTGCATTCTCAATGTTAGAGAGCATAGCACAAGGAAACCAGAGCATTCAAACATACATTTTCAAGCATACTTGTGAACTGCCGCTTCTCATTCACATGATCTGCAGCCAAAATGATCTCTTGCCGAGAACTTTGCACCAAGTACAAGCAATCACGACACACGTAAAATTTTTTAAACTACATTTTGATACTCCCTATTCGCCCTATTTGCACCGACTACAAGCAAGCACCAAGTACAAGCATTTCTTCTTTTATTATGATTATATATGCATGGAGTGCCTCACCTACGACCTCTTTAATATCTACTCAAGAACACCAACTCTAGGACATTCCAGTTCAGAAGAACTTACCTTCATACGTCGTTCATCCTGTTGCATTTGCTTAGCTCGAGCTCTTATCTCATCTGGGTCAATCTTGGATTGAGGCCGAACCACAAAGTCCATTGGTGTTGCTTCCGGTCTCGAAGCATGCAGCCTAGAAGCAGATTCACTAGACTTCCGCTCCCTAAAAACCAGATAATTAGACAACAAGTGGCAACAAAACACAATCGCCAACTACAAGAGTCTCAGAGAACAATAACCACAAGTGTCAGCAGTCCCAATACCAGAAATTCCAAGTAACACAACTTACGATGAGAATTCACGCAGATCAAGATCGTCATCCTTAGATGACAGCCCTGAAGCTCTGTTCGCTGGCCTGTGAAAGAATCAACAGGAATCAACCAAAGAAACAACATAGAGAAAGCCAGAGCAAGGAGGAAGACAACGGCTCCTTTTGTTTCCTTCCCTTTTCGCCTTCCTCTATTCTTTTTTTTGGGGCCGGGGGGGGGGGCGGGGGGGGCCGGAATCAAAGATTTTAAACTCAAAAACTTCCTCACGTACTTCTTCACAGGTGGCCGCCTGTAAATCCTTTCTTCATCAGCATTTCTCATATCCTCGAACCTAGTGCTCTTGTTGAAAATTGGACGGCTCTACATGAATAAGACAAAAAGTTAAATCTGAATATGTTAGAAGGCAGAAGAATAGCAAGCTTTGAAGGCAAAATAGCAACTCTTGTGAGCAACAGCCTTCTGTATGACACAGGAAATCAAAAGAACTCAGTACCAGTAACACAAAAAACAAACGAGGTCCTCAAAAAAATGTTAAAAAAAAGATCAGCTGTTGGGCCTAAGATAACAACAATATTTGCATGACTCCAAGTCCATGCAATTATGAGATCCCTCGCCACCCCTCCCCATAACCCTGCCCCCTTGTATTGAAAATATTCTTATCGAGGAACCACAACTATAAGAAATAACAACAAATATATGACAGCTGTGCAGTGACACCACTGCTTGCCCTCATGCTTGACACAGGCTGTGTAGCATAGTTTAAAATCCCCAACATACAAATGGAGTTACATTCTAACAGCTAAAATTATATGATATCATCTCACTGACTCACTCGGTCACTCCACAAGAGCTAATCAGAAACTCCCTATGTAATTTAATTTGAAATTTGTTCCCAGGTTCATATTGCCGCGGAACTATCTGATTTGCATTCCCATTTCGGGTGTTTTGTGTACTAGGATCCTGATGTCATGTCATAGACTAAACTAGACTAAACAGTCACTAACTTGGGAAACTGACAAACAGCATTCCTAGTTTCCAATACTACTGTCGACCGACCTACAGTACTAGCAAAGAGCGACCATGAGTTTCAAAATATTTTTTTCACTTTCCCTCTCCTCAACCCAAATCAAACACCCAACTCTCCATAATCCGACGAGTTGTGCTTGACTTCATGACCACCATAGTAACCAACCAAAAGTCTCCATAGTAAGTTGGCTGCCAACCAAAACACTTCCCCAACTCAAAATCACATTTCA
This sequence comes from Carnegiea gigantea, assembly GCA_029747015.1. NCBI lineage: Eukaryota > Viridiplantae > Streptophyta > Magnoliopsida > Caryophyllales > Cactaceae > Carnegiea > Carnegiea gigantea. The sequence goes on along the minus strand of JAKOGI010000864.1, from coordinate 357,295 downwards.
CTGAGTGATTGACTTACAAAACAAATGCAAGTCAGCTCCTAATTCTGTATTAAGCTGCACATCAAGGATCTCTAGCCATGACTGGATCCAGTTGAGATAGGAATTTGGAGGAGATTCAATTCAGGTTTCAAGATGAACTTGCCGACTTAGCATGCCAATATCCAAGTTATCCCCCTCTTAACATTTCTGCAATTCTATAATCAAAAACTCATATTCTAGAAAATGAGTCCATGAAAGCCCCTATGTAACAATTTGCAGCACACAACACCACTCTGCTTACACAGAAAATCCCACCACAGAGTGAGGGAATGACAAAAATGCAGTGCAAGAGCTGATCTGAGTTATAAAGCCATTTCATCAGCAGAAGTTCAGAACTTTCAACAGAATAACAATATTGATTTTTCGTGGTTTTGGGGGAGAGGTGTGGCCAGGTGACAATACAAAGTACCAAATATTATGTAAAGACCTACCCACTTATCAACCAGATCCTTGGCCAATTTCCTATTTGCCGTGGTCTCTTCTTCAGATCTGGACAAGAACATAATCACCTGCACATAAATGCAGTATGTCAGTCCCAACTCCCTAATCTTCACAATTAAAAGCAATATCCTACTGCTAAGTGCCAAGGTTAGCCTCAGACCTTCCCAAGTCCACTCTTCTTCAACTGTTCTCTTCTATCATATTGGTCTAAGTCAATTGGAAACTACATCGCAAGAGCAATTAAAATCCAAGTCACTATCACACTTCAGCAATAACAACGAATGAAAGTATAAAGAACTTTGAGAGCAACACATTACATCAGTCAAGATCCTCAATATAGCTTCACGAACATTGATATTGGGCAGGCTTCCATCAGGAAGTGGTTCAAGCCAATTTTTTAACAACGTCAAGACTCCGTGATCTAGGAATTCATGCTGGAGCTGTTTCCTGCATAAACAGCCATAGTAACACCAGCAGATAGGCATTATTGACACTTCCAAAGGCATTCCATGCAGAATAAAAGGGAAGAAGAAAAAAAAGGATGACAGCAAATACATCCTACTTGGAAAGAGCTTCAATAAGAAGAGGTAGCTTCTTAAGCTTATTGATGGCAGGTTTTCCCTGTGTATTCAAAATCGCGTCTTCTTCAGCAACAACTTCGAGCTCAGCCATCGTTTGTTCCACCAATAATGCAATTTCTGCAGCACTTTTCTCATTTTTCTTCTTCTTCTTGCCCGGCTTAAAGAGCTCCTTAATTTCATCATCTTCCTCACCCTCCTCAGCCTGCCACAAACAAGAACATCAAACTCTGCTTAGTCTCCTAAATTGCATCTGAATGATCAAGCAGCATGTCTGACAAGACATAAACCAACAGAGTGTGAACCCTAGCAGGTGGAGAATCAGTCCCTAGATGCAAAGAGATCTACTGATATGTATGGATGAAGCCAAAACATTATAATATTATATACAAATGAAAGGTTATGCTTAATCTAAATACTAACAATGTACTACACAAAATGACAAAACACAAATACACAAATGAAACATCCTGCTAAATCTTAATGACAACAACGTACCTGAGCAAAACGACTAGGAGATCCTCCATGGTCACCCTCATACCTGTCAGCAAGGTCCACGCCACTGTCATCTATAAAGTTGTCATCATCCACAGTCCTCATGCCCTCTTGATCATCCTGTTGATTAAAGAACCACATATCAACACCCAAAGTTATAATTTATCCAAAAAATGATGGCAACAACACTCAAAATACATTTAATGCACTGCTTTAAGCAAAAAGACCAGACAAAGAAAAGAGTACAAAAGAATGAAAAGCAATAAAATTCAATTCAAAAAAATAACGGGCACAGAGGGGGTGAGGCATCAACCTTGACAACATCTACAGCAAGAGGTATCTAATGCAGCAGACCCTCAGCAAAAGAATCCCAAAAGGTTTAGTCTTCTATCTTTGCAAATTAGAAGTCAACAAGTCCTATCAATAAGTTCCTCATAGGCTTCATAGATCATTAGGTAAAGTAGTTTAACTAGAAGCTTGAAGCCATTTTGCCTGAAGATAATTCAGACAAGCCCATGGAATCTCTGAACTACAAACTTGTCAGTTCAGGCACTTCATTTTAGAACAGCAAGCAATCATGGAAAAAACCAGCCGTTCAGCACAAAACCACCAAGTAGAACTGTTCCTAGAAGGTAACAAGCAGATAAAGTTCAAGGCAGCAAGCACACAAAATGTAAAATTAATCTTCACATCTACACAATAAAACAACAATGAGAAAGTGAAAGTCTCTGAAGCCATGAAAAATCGAGCATGGAAGGACCATGTCAGTAAAAGAACTCCACACCAAATACAGGACCATATGGGAAATGACAATAACTGAACAACGGAAATATTTCAGAAGCACGGACCTCAGAATCCCCTCCAGCAATAGTATCCCACATCTCCTTCATCTCGGGATCACCCTCATCACCACTACCCTTCTTCCTCCTCAAACTCAACTTACCCTTATGATGATGATCCCTTCCCCCATCACTAAACTTGTCTTTCCTCAACTTCTTCTCCTTCCTTTTTCTCTCTCCTCCTGGCCCTTCCTTCATCAACCCCTTGTTCTTCCTCTTCCTGGAGGCCGAATCATCGTCGGGCATCGACCCATACCCAGCCCCACCATCCTCCTCATCGGCAAAATCATTGAATTCAGGGGGGGCAGAGCTACCCGCCTCGCTCTTCTTGACAAGGCGCTTCCGAACTTTACCCTTGAAGACAGGGGATTGCTCCTGACGCCAATTCCCATCTTCGTCTTCTTCATCGGGAAAATCTGGGACATCGTCGATTAGGTCATCGTGAGGACGCTGCTGTTGATCGTCGTCGTCTGATTGCACGTCGTCGTAATCCATCAACGGCTCCCCATCTTCGTCGCGATACCTGCAATAGAATTGAAGAAACAAAAATCATCGTTCTGGGGTGAATTTGGAAACCCTAATTTTTGGATATGGTGACAAGAGAGAGGGAGAGACTTACGGATCGTCCTCGTAGGCCATTGTTGGTTGCCGCAAGTGCTGCTGACAACGGTTGGATTGATAGATAGGCAGAGAGTGAAAATGGAATTTGAGGGAATGAAATCCCGAGTGCAGAGAGAGAGAGAGAGAGAGAGAGAGCGCGCTGCAGAGGTTGGAGGAGTGTTTATTACTTGTTACTGCGATTTAACGAAATTGATTAGAAAAATTTACCAAATGTCATTTAAATCAACACTTTTTAGTTCGTAGCTTCTCTTACTCAGAGGTGCTTTTTTGTCTAACACACGGGCTCTTATGTCTGTTGACGTGTCAGCTCAGGGGGAGAAAGGGAAGTTAATGTACCAAAAAGTTGCCCCTCCCCCTTCCGCTCATATCTTTTGAAAACTGAAGTGAGAGAGGTCGAAGAAGGGCGTGAGGGAGAAGAGAGTGAGAAACCGCCATATAACGATCAACGTGAAGGGCCGTGGTTGAAGGGGATGTTGAGGGAGTGGAAGCCATTGATCTCGATAGCGGATAAGCAACGAAGGTCGCGCAATTGTGGACTACTGGTGCTCGCTTGGTGAGGGACCGATGTATTCCGCTGAGTTGCTGTTCAGATCTCAAAGGTAAGGATTTTGTTTGTTTAATTACGTATAATTTTGATGGTTGTTATTGTAATATGTGGTAGAGGATGTTCAATTTCAGTTTGGATTGGTGAATGGTAGGCGAGGAGAGGGATTTTAGTGTGTGTTTGGTTTATAAATGTGAACAAGTTGGAGAATGGGTTGTAGTTGTACTAGAAAAGGTGGACATTTGGGGGGGGAAGACATGCATTGAGTAGGTTGTAAGTAGTTCACATAGGTACAGCATCTCCGAATTGCATAGTGGATAACCCAGACTGTAAATTAAATGGATGTTGGTGATGGTGAGGTCGGGAAGGGGTTAACTATGGTGTAATTTGTGTAAGTAGTTGCTAGTTGTTATGGTCTAGTGTTGTTCAAGTTTAGGCATGGTGCAAGATTTGAGGAGAGAAGACTGTGAATTGGTATGCCCTAATCTCCCGAAAAATGCATTTGTGTAATATGGGATAAACATTGAGTATGGTTGGTAATTGGTTTACATAATGTGAGGTTCGTGCAAGTGGCAATTGTACATCCCAGGAGAGACACTCATTTGCTGGGTGTGAATTGTTTCTAATACGCGAGTATCCCAGAAGCTGCATTTGTATATCCCAGGGTTAACTAGAAGTGGGTGAGTTGTCTGCAAATGTAGCCTATAAATGCCAATTACAAGTCCCACTAAACACCAGATAGGTATGGGAATTTTCCTATGCAGTACTATGCCAGTAGATGCAAGGGTAAACCCTAATTGTATGGGAAATGATTTTTGGAAATAGTAGTATCTCAGAAGATGCAGTTGTATATCTAGTTAAAAGAGAACTATGTCCATTATGTGAGTATGCCAGTGATTGCAATTGTATATCAAATGGTGGACACTGAAAAAGTGTGTGAATTGTGTTCCTCAAAGTGTTTTTAGTGAATTGTATCCCTCATGGAACACATTAAATAGATGAGTTGATGTTGCTAACTAGTAGTAACCTATAGTATACAATTGTATATCCCAGGGTAAACATAGGTATGTAAATGGATTGCATAATGTGAGTATCCCAGAAGTAGTATTTACGTAACCCAGGTAAAGCAGTGTTTAGGGTTCTGAATTGTGCAAAATTTAGCCCCATGCTAGGCTTGTAAAATTTTGGTATTACATTATTATCCCTGTAACTGTAGTTGTATATCCTAGTTTAAAAGGATGAGTAGTAATGTGAATTGTTTCGTGCATAATGGGGGGTATCCTAGAGGTTACCTTCCTATAACCCTGGATGCAGAGGATGGTGTAGCTTTTACATGTATTCCAGAAATGGCTTAGGGGAATGTATTTGCATGTCAATAACCCTGAAATTACAAGTGTGTAACCCAGGAGATATGTTATGATGGTATTACTTGGAATGGTGTGTGAGTTGGTCAGTTTGTGTGAAACACATGTTACTCGTATACAATTTGGGTGTGTATAGTTTTATGTTAAGGACGCTGGAATGATGTATTCGGATGGTATCATGAAGGTGTATAATGAAAGGAGTGGCGCAAAACGACAGGTCGGATCATCTGTGAGGATGGGTGCTGTATCGTCACGTACTGGAGGTCTACGGAAGGGTTCCGTAATGGACGAGGATTGAGAAATATTGTCAGATAGTGAGTTTCTGCCTTCGGAGGTCGGGGCCACTTCGGATGACAGTGTATCATTGGTGGAGGAGAGTGGTGATGATGTTGGACTGTCTGGTAGCGATGGTGATGATAGAGATGATGTGGCACACGTGGATGCTGACAGTGGCAATGGTAGTGGTAAAGGGAGAGGTCGGAAGAGGAGAAGGGAACCCATTGTCGAAGGTAGGTGGTGGAGGCGAAAGGCTGCTCGTGATGGGTATCTATTTGATAAGGATGGAGGGGTGGGAGGGGCATAGTTCTAGTGAGTGTGAAGGGGAGGTGTACATTGGAAAAGATTTGTAAATTGAACAAGGGGCTCGAGCCACACCACAAGGAAGCAATTGAGGGGACGATTTTGAAGCCGATTCTGGAGAATCGACAATTTTCCATGCAGAAGGAGTTGACAACTACTGGTTAAGGCATGGGTGCCGCGGAGAAAGGCATTCAGGCTAGCGGGGAGGCTCGCTCCCTTCTTTGTATATAATGTGGCCTTCTTCATAGGTTTACTAGTGACGGGCAAGAGAGTGAAGTTTGTTGAGGATGATTTGTCTGCGACTAAGCCCGCAAGGATGGTACAGTTGCACATGGCGCAGTACGTAACAGAGAAGAGTGACAAGCTGAAGAGGAAAAAAGGGAGGAAGAAGCCTATGTTCAGGAACTACATCGAGGTTATGAAGAAGCTGTTGGATGCTAACAAAGAGGTGGAGAAGCTAGGGTTGTGGCTGAGCCTGCATGCTTGGATGGTGATGAGTGGGGGGATGTTCCCGAGAACCCCGTATGGAGCTGCATGGTCTGTGCAGACATCTATGGAGGACATCCATGGATTGGGTGAATATGCTTATGCCGAAGCTGTGTGGCGCGTCGTCATGGAAGCAATTGAGGACATGCAGCGGAAGTTAGAGGGGCCTATTTCGGATGTTCAGATGAATGGATTCTCCCTCCTTATTCAAGTGAGATTTTATTAGTGCTATCGTAAGTCAGTTCATTATGTTATTAATTACATGCACGGTGTCATATATTTCTGTGCTGTCATTGTAGGTGTGGTTCTACGAGCACACTACACGGTTTGCGAAACACAACAAGGGTAAGTTCCCTTGGTTGGCAAGTTAGGGTAGTGTGGACCATGGCAGAAGGTACGATGCCTTTGAGCTGGTGGTGGGAATCAAAGAGTCTGAGGTAGGACAAATATCCACAACTACTTCATTGTGTAATACAATGAATGAGAGTCATGTGATTGTAATTCTGCTCCTCATGTCCTGTGTTTGTCATTGTTGAAGGTCATCCCTGTCTTGCGCCGTCGAGAGGAGGAGATGATGGTGCGCACAGTTAGGGATTTCATAGGGATAGATGGGTTCTGGTACTACCTCCTTGATGGAGAGGTCAGTGTTGGTGCTTTCATATAGCTATGGGTGTAATTGTTATTTGGGTGTTATGCACCAAAGATGGGTGCTTGCTGTACGCATATGCTGATGTTTGATTGCTGTATTATACAGGGGTGCTGTCTTATGAGGAGCACCTGGAGCGAGCACGTGAGGAGTTGTATGCCGAAAAAGAGAAGCATATAGATATAGAAAGAAAGCTACAATTTTTGGATGACTCGTGCGAAGGAGTTAGAGGCCAGGTTGAACATGGGCAAGACACATAGTAACCACCCGAATACAGGGCTTCAACTTGGAGGTGATGTTGGTGTAGCTGTACATAGTGACAGTGGGTTGTAGGCTTTGGCGAGGGTAGGGACTGATGTGCGGGAAGTAAGTGAGCATGATGGCAGTGACATGTAGGGTGGCAACATCCCCACCAACAGGGCACATCCCGGGGGATAGTTGTGAGGGTCAGAACATGGCAACCAAGAGTAGATGTTGCGGCCCCTTCCAAAGTTTATGTAGATGAAGGACAGGTTCCCAGTGTACTAAGCCTAATGTAGTGCCCGCCGCTGCAGTGGAAGATATATGGCAAACAACATCTGATGCGACCGTCATGTCTTCCGGAAAACAACCCGACCTGGTACTTAGGAAATCTGCTGCAGTGCCTGAGACTACTGAAGGTGGGGACGACGCGATAATAGACAGTGTGGTTCGTTCCGTAGATGATGGTGATGTGGCAGGGCACACAGGTGTAGGGGATAGTGCCATGGTGGCACCAGCATCATCAGTAGGACAAGAGGAGGTTGTTACACTAGCCGGGATAGAGGGGCTGCAGGTTGAGGCGACGATTAAGCCCGGTGTGCAGTCTGTGGGGGCTGGACTTACCACGGTAGCAGAGAGCACAACTGTAAATGCTGCGACTGCAGATCAAGCATCAGTGGACCCCTCCTTGGCCCCTCCCATACAGTGGTAGTAATCCCAAGGGTGGTGCAGAGGTACCACCAGACTGTGAGAGGGCCACGACTCCTGAGTCAGACGATGTGCCGTGTGAGGGAGATGGTGTTGGGGAAAGTTCCAACATTGTCACCCGTATGAAGAGGAGGCCTCAGTCTCAGAAATCGGCGGCAGTGCATGGCACGCCATACACTGACCCAACTCGTCCACCGGGAGCATGGAAGAAGTAGAAAGAGATCACTGAAGGGAGGACGGGTGCGGACATGCAGGTTGTTGGCAGTGACCCCTATCAGGGCAGGGTGGGCTCGGAGGTTCTTGATGTCCACCCGAATGCAGGGGAAGGGTCAGTCAGCGGGCAAAGTGCGCATGACTTCAATGAGCTGAAATTGAAAAAGAAGGTAAGGATGAAGTTGTACTTCATGTTGTTGGGTTTTTATTTTCTTTTTCGACATCGGTTACTCGTTATTACGTGTTATGCAGGTGTTGACAGCTTACCTGAGCGCGCTGTTGTCAGCAACGGAGTTACAGTTGGTGAATAATGTGTGGAGTAGGTTTAAGGGGTTGCGGCCTAACAACAAGAAGTGGTAAGTACATGCGCTTCATTACATGTCTTGGTGTGTGCAGCAATGTTGTTTTACATCTAAGACAGTCGTTGATATTGTGGAACAGGGAGGAGGACCTCAAGGAGTGCCTGCCCAAGCTAGTGCCTAACAGTTGGTTATGAGGCCTCATCAATGTCATTCCAAAGGCCGAAAGTAGGGACAACTCGGGCAAGTATTCTATAGGTAACCTCGTGATGGACATGTTCATGGAGCTCCTGCAAAGGCGGCAACACACCTACCCTAAATTGTGTTGGATGTCGGATTTTTTGAAGCACCACACGAGTGTATGATCCAGTACTTTATGGAAAAATGGTAGACCAGTGTTTAATGCATGCAATTTTATGCAGTTACGTTACTGGCACGTGTTTTGCTTTTGTAGGTCATCCTGCACAACGAGGCGCGCATCGTAGGGATGATATGGGATAGCTTCAAGCCTACTCCTTAGCCGGGCCTACGTTATGTAAGACATGTATAACTGTTGCAAACGTGAACACATCCACGAACTCAGCATGAACATGTTAAATAATGGTGATGACTATAGGTGTTCATGCCACTGCTGGAGACAACTGAGGGTCACTGGTTGCTGCTGGTTGCGGATTTGCGTGAGTGGTGCTTTTTTGTGTACGACTCGTTACGGAGTCCAGCGAACAAGAACAGGCGGGAACTTGTGGAAAACGCGGTGAGTCGTAACTGTTAATTGTGGTTGGAGCTTAACTGTTCTGGTTCCTGTTAACCGACGTTAGGGGGTGTCATGCCCTTTGCTGACGTTGTTCATACTGTTGCCACTTGTGAAGAGGATTGCATTAGTACTTGCGTTCCTACCGTCCACCACTTATGCTGATGCGGCACAGTGGGAGGTTGTCACACCCAAATGTCCGGAACAAAGAAAGTATGTGTAATGCACATTTAAGTTGTCAAGAACAATTGTGCATGATATTTTGCAACCTGGGTTATTCATGTACATGTTGCCGTTCTTGTTTCACAATGGACATGATTGCGGGGTCTTTGTGATGGCATACATGGAGTTGTTGTCCCTCAAGGCTGATGGGTTCCACTTCGACCAAGACCGTGTTGCACGTTACAGGGATAGGTGCCTCCTGAGCTTTCCGCAGGGTAGAGTTGCACATTTTCCTCAACATCTTACAGGTTAGTCTCCGACTTCTCCAACCTTGTCCCCCTACAACTTGGGTTTCATAACTCATTGGTCGTTGCTTGTGAACTGCAGGTACGCCTTCGTCATAGGCCTTGCCGAATGGCACATTCGAAGTGGTTGTCCTATGTTGTCCAAATTTCGCTGGTCATTTGTTTGTAATTACACACCATGTTGTTGACTTTGTTTTCTTTCATGTTGTAAATCTAACTCTGCTACATCGTTTTTTTTCCTGGATACGCCCACAACCCCGGTTAGTCATCAGGGAAAGGTGTGGCCATTGACATCTACCATTTAGGACTGTGGTTGACATGCTCCCATTGGCTGGCGTTGGCAAATGCTTGTTGCATCATCAGTTTTATGTTTCTCAGTTGATAGTGCACTGCAACCCATGAGAAGCACTTTCACTATTCTGGGAAACTACCATGCACCTTTATGGTGCTGTTGTTGTTATGTCCACAACCCGGGTTAGTGGCCTTTATTATCTGGGATATTGACATGTTGGACCTATATGGTCATCTTATGCTTATGTGCACAACCCGGGTTAGTCACCTTTATTTTCTGGGGTACTGATCTATTGCACCATGATCCCTGTTACTGTTACATCCACAACCTGGGTTACTTACGTTAATGCTCTGGGATACTGACATGTTGCACCTATACGGTTCTCATATGGTTATATCCACAACCTAAGTTAGTAAACTTTATTTTCTGGGATACTGATATGTTGCATAATAGTCCTGTTATTGTTACATCCATAACTCGGGTTAGTAACCTTTATTTTCTACTATACTGACATGTGGAACTATATGGTGATGTGAAATTTATGCACACCTGGGTTTAGTGACATTGTGGGCCACATGTTACCTGTTATGGTCCTTTGATGGTTATATCCATAACTAGGGTGGTTGGCCTCTTTCTGGGTACTGCAGATGTTGCTCAATCTTCCTATTATTGTTACATACACAACTCCGGTTAGTGACCTTTATTATCTGGGATACTGACATGTTGCATGTATATGGTCTTCATATGGTTGTTCACAACCTGGGTTAGTGGCCTTTATTTTCTGGGATACTGATATGTTGGCACCTCAATGGTCCTGTCATTGTTACATCCACAACCCGGGTTAGTGACCTTTATTATCTGGGATATTGATGTGTTACATGTATATAGTCCTCATATGGTTGTACACAACCTAGATTAGTGACCTTTATTTTCTGGGATACTGATATGTTAGCACCTCAATGGTCCTGTTATTGTTACATCCACAAACCGAGTTAGTAACCTTTATTATCTAGGATACAGACATGTTGCACCTACATGGTCCTCATATGGTTATGTGCACAACCTTGGTTAGTGACCTTTATTTTCTGGGATACTGATATGTTGTACCTCAATAGTCTTGTTATTGTTACATCCACAACCTGAGTTAGTGACCTCTATTTTTTGGGATAATGAAATGTTGCACTATATGGTCGTGTGAAATTTATGCATACCCAGAGTTAGACATTGTGGGAGACATGTTGCACGTTATGGTCCTCTGGTGGTTATACCCACAACTCGCGTTGTTCACCTTATTTTTCTGGGGTACTACGTATGTTGCACCTTTATGATCCTGTGGTGGTTATACCCATAACCTGGCTGAGTGACACTTTATTGTCTGGGATAGTGATATGTTGCACCTATGTGGTCCTCTTATCGGCATATGCACAACCTAAGCTAGTGACCTTTATTTTCTAGGATATTGATTTGTTGCACCTAAATGGTCCTGTTATTGTTATACATACACACCATTGCATGCCAATAGATAAGCTGTCTTCTACACATACAATATATGGGGATGCTTGCATGGAACTCTACACAAGCATTGCAGGTGGGCGAGTAGTAGATACCTACACATACACACCATTGTATAAGGTGAATGTATTAAAAGAAGGTGAAGTTGATGGAGAGGAACAGTTGTCACATACTGGAAGTTAGCGCTTCAGTGTTGCAGTAAACTTCCAGCATGTGACACAAAACATATGATACTACAGGCGGGGAGTACCACTATATGAACATATCCCTAACGGCTTATGTAGACGTAGTAACGAACCCAAAAAAGTCAAACCCGTAACCTGGGAAATGAGATTAGAAGAGGACACCTGTGAATATCATCACGTACGCGACAAACGCAATGATGCATACACACATGGACATCCATTGACCTCTTATGGCGTCCTAGAGCAGTAGCTTAACACCCATTTCGGCGTCCATCTACCGACGGAGAGTAGCATTCGTAGTCAACAAATCAACTCGCAAGAATCGGTTCTCCACTTGAAGGCTCCTAACAGATATCTTGTCAGTCCTGGTTAGGTAATCATCCACCCACTGAAAGTGCTTGCACTTCCTCTACATCACACGAAGTACCCACATGTAAGTACAACTTGGAACGCATTTGCGGACGTCATAACAGTAACAAATGTATGAAATTTTGTGGGATTGATTGAATACCTTGTGGCAAACCATGTGCCTTCGATATCTATCGCTCTGAGCGGGGATGATGTCAGCAGGCTTATTGCAATCGCGAAAGATCACGAACTCAGTGTCTTTTTCCGAAGGCGTTGACAATAGTATGTCTTACTAGGTTGGTTGGGGTTTTTAATGTGGTTAGTATGGGTTGGGTATGCCAAACTCTGTGTGGAACGCTTAAGTGTTTTGGGGGGAGGGAATGTTGTTGCATTCAATGGGGTTTGGGAGGCTATGGGCATTAAATATGATTGACCCAGAGTGGGTCAATTCATGATAGGGGATTATTTTGGGCGGGACTTTTTCCCTCTAAAATGGGAGTGAGTATCCTGCCAAATCCACCATCATGATTAGTGGCGGGGCCCTTCTTTTATGGTTGACATCACCTTTCACCCCTCCAATTATAAAGTAGGGACCTCCCAAAAAAGTGGGTCACATAAACACCACTTCAATCCCTTTCCGGTACACACAAATATTCACATATTTTAGTCAAAATAAATGGTCTTCTCCATTTTCGGCAAACTGCAATTGCTTTCTTGTTGGTTAAGCACGACTTATGTAAGTGTATCCTCAGGTGCTAGTCAATTTAGGGCGGCATGGACATAGTCACTTCAATTGCAGCTGACATTTCATAACTCTGAGGACAAGTTTGCAACTTCTCAAATGTGGACCATACGTACACTACACTTTTCGTATGTCCCACGTACCAGATGTAACAATTTGAGTTGATAAAACAATAATAAAATATTTTACATGTTACATTGTTTTCACATTGCGCTCCCAAAAAACAACCGGGATGGCACGACTTACGCTGACAAAACAACAACTATTTTTCATAGACATGGTTTGGCATGTCGTGCTCCCCAAAAAAAAAAAAAACCCAGATGTCACGACTTAAGTTCACAAAATCATGGACTGAATATTTTACATAGTTATAGTTGTTACGTCGCCTTTGCCTAAAAAAACAAACCCGCTCCCATGACTGGGTGAGAGTTTTCGTACTTAAGCTTATGTTTGAGGCACACCATGCATACCGGGGAACTCAAGTCGTATAAGATGAAGGGGCAATACTTAACCCTTCTTAGGCGACTAACATAGTCCAAACATATAAGCCGCTGCAGCAGATGCGAAGGCCATCCCCAAAAAAAGTAGGGATCATGGACCTCCATGATCCCCTTACGCCGACATCCAGTGAATGCCGATCGTAAGCAGAATTGTAATTGCTGCGACAGCAACTCCGAGCAACTTCCTAGCATCTTAAGTTCTGCCCTCTGTTCAGCATCCATGCGCATGTCCTTTTTCCGAGTCTAAAGTTGGGCATTGCAGTCATCTACAACCCAGTCCCTCTCTAGCGTATGCTCACGTATGAGGTCGTCTATGACCTCCTTCGCCCGTTCAGGGAAGTTCGAATTTATCAAATGAAAGCAGTCACAGGCGACTTCGACCTGCACCCAACGACAGTCATAAGACAACAGGCACAAAGTGATGACGTTAGCGTGGACAGAGTTGGACTTGTTCAAATCAACTACAGCTGTATGTGAAATGTGGTTGAGGACTTGTCCTTTTCGAACACCAGGCATACCATCGCTGATATTAACCGTCACCTTCGAATATATCCACATCCAGTCCACAGTTACAGGTGTATGTCTCCATTCCACAATAATCACATGTGAAATATGACTATGAGCTATCACTTGTGGAAGCCAGATTGACTAGTTCGGTGGACACAGTGGCAGATGATATATACCTTGTAACTGAATCCCCCAAATTTGTTTACGGCTTCATGAGTACTTTCCATTGGACCCTTATATAACAATGTCTACCCACTACATTAATCTCTCCATTAACAAAGTAGTACATGGCATTCAATTGATATGATTGGATTCTGTTTACTTTAAGGCTATTCAATTGCACTTGCCAGGGAGATAGTCTACCAACTTAGCACAAACCCTCTCCTTCATTTATGGTGGTAGGTTGCAATAGTGATTTTTTACGTGGAACTCCCTTATCCTCATGTATTATGTTCACACCCAATAAGATATCAATTTCCACAAACATATCATTACTTACTTTCCACCTCCCTCCTTTGACGATTAAAACAACAGCATCGAAACTGTGATTTGAGCTGATGCACACTTTCCAGTAAATAACCACCACCCATGTTCCACGTTTAGGGGATAGATAATCTAGGATACGTATTTACTCTTGTGACTATGCGAACCCTAGCAGAACCCCCATTATTCCTGGGAAATTGTTATGTATATATATGTGTTGCCCTTAGTGGGGTCCATGTACAAATGTTTGTCCTTTAGGTTTGTTGTGTGCGATGGAAAGAAATGCAGTTGAACTTTCATAATGGTGATAGATTGGGAAACTGTAGTGTGAATATCCTCGGATAGTCCAACAATTTCATGGGCTATCCACAAAATTGGCACATGGCGAATTGAATCCATAAACCATCCTTATTATGGGTTGCATATGTTGTTCAGTACATTGAAAAAAAGAAGGCAGCCCTATAGGACAACATTGTCATGGAGTGGCGTTATGTCCTAACGCCAACGTGACATGTAAAAGTACTTTATGTACGCTGTCGGGCGCAGGTACAAGCAGGTACGTGTGATAATGAAAACTGCCGTCCACTTCATTACACTGGACATGTTGTACTATTCTCTAGGCATTTGGTTGGGACAGTTTCCACATCCGCATATGTTGGGTATAAGCCCTGGACAAGAAAGGTTGGGAAGTTATAATGAAAATTTGCACACCATCTTAGTAAATCAACATAATTACAAATGGAGTGTATGATGGTTGACTGGGGCACGTACCTTGAGAATACAAGACATGTCCATGTCATGGCTAATAAAACCGAACACTTCCACTTTGGAGTTATCCTAGAGGATGGCAACCCCACCAACAAAATCAAAGGGCTCCCTGTAGTAGTAGTTGAGGTCGTGCGCCTCATCAAGGAGCCTTGGTGCATTCCAACTGCTAACACGTGTGTCTGTAAGTACTACCACATATGACCCTGTCATAGATGTCATGGTGAATAGGTTTGGTTGGAAGAAAGTTCTTGCAAGCCCTGTGCAATTCCATACGTAAATGCGTATGTGCTGACATGTGACCAGAGGTACGTGTGAGGTGAAACTCCGGTGGCTTGCAGTTGTTGCATTCAATACTTCATAGATGACGCCGTTGGGCTCATTAAGTGTGGTCAGCTTAATGTTTAACTTTACTGCTTCCCGCCCAGGTAGGAGGGCCAACAAGTACATGTCATCCGTCCTGCCCCCGTAACGGATAGTATTCGCAACCGATGTCACTTGGCTTCGGAGTTGTGGAATGAATGCTGGGGCTGGCATCGGGTCGATGTCGTACGCCTCTAGCACTTCATCTTGCTTGCAAATATGCTCCAGACGGAAGCAATGATGTCCATCTACCTACAGTCGTTCTTTCCACTCTTGTGGCTAATTCGGATCAAACTCCCTCGTGAGGGGGACTTATCTAGGGATAAGTTGACCAGAGGGCAGCAAACACTACAGGTTCCACAACTTCTTCCACTCACATGCATTGAAATCATCCCATAACCACACAGGAAAGTCCATAAAGGTTTGGAGGGAGATGTTGTTAAGAAGACAAAAGTGACCCCCCTTAAACCCACCCAAGGGTTGGTAGGGATTGATCAGAGCTACCAGGGTTAGCCATATTGAAGTTGAGACAATGGTTAGAAATGATTTCATATATTGTGTGTGTCTTTAGTGTAGGTGTTGGAATGGGAGATATGAGGGGCTTATGTAGAGGTACATGTCATAAACGATTTCACCTACCTTCACCCACCCTCACCTACCTGGGTGCTTTTGTTATTAAGTTCTATTTTGACTATGTACCCCGACATAGTGACAACTGGTACTGATAGTTACCATTAACAGTGTCATTAGTCCGGTGCAACATGTCGACGTATGTTTTGTACGTGTAATCAGTTCGAATCACTTCACAAAAGACATTCGTCATAGTTGATCGTTACTGATATAAATTTCAAAATCCCCACCACATCACAAATGACCAAATAACACCTTCACCTAATGTACAATTTTATCTCGCTTTATTTGAGATGAGGATGTCTTTATGTGCTTCGTTTGTAATGAAATTTACTTCTACCTCAACATCCATTATTTCTTATGATCACTTCCACCATCATGGCAGGTGACTTCTGTTTATTGTGATGTGGGTCCCCCATCCCATTAGTTGGCAGATGTTTGGTAGGATGGTTTGATTGTTGGAAGGAAATTTCCCGTCACTAACCAGGGGTTCCCTTCACAAGTCTCCTGTACTACCCCCTTATTTAATGCGCACTCAAGGCGTTCCACTGAATTCATTTCTTCCACCCACCTTCCCCACCTACGTTTGTAGGACTTCACACACCCACTGACCATATTAAATGCTCTCCCACCAATCCAACCACAGCAGTGTACACTTACCACTTCGCATAGATAACCTCGGATAGCTATTTATACTGGCGGCAATGCATACCCCACTAAACATGATGCATTCCCGGGATATTCATATGATCATGTCCATACAAAGCCGCCCAAGTTACCAGGAACCAAAAAAAAAAAAAAACCACACAAGCATACGTAAGCGTTCTAAATTAAATGTGAGAGATTGCTGCTTATGTACATGAACTGCCAAAAGGCGGACGATTAGGTTCGCAACCCACATATGTATTTACACTGCCCCGTACGCATTGGAAGTGAACCTGATACATTTCCGACTACATTTATATGATCATGTCATTACACAGTGCCTTAACAGCAACCAAAACATGAATACATGCACCACCACACGGCGTTCCAAAATAAATAGTAAGGGTTGCTGCTTTTGTACATGAACTGATAGAAGGCGGCCAATTAGGTTGACAACCCACATAATTGGGACAACTATCCTAGGAAATTCATTAGGAAATGGCATGTTACCTTGATGTTGTTATGCCTTCTGTACGTAGTTGCCTTCAAATAAATCCTCCATAGGTACAACAACAATAGACTCATCTGCATTGAAATCAGCACGCAGATTCCTGCAGGTGTTTTGATAGTGTCCAACCTCTCCGCATTTTGAGCACCTCCTGACTTGGACGCCTTGCCTTTGAGATTCAATTCGCCTTCTACCTTGCAGACGTGGGTTTATTGGAGGAAGGATTCTTTAATTATATCCGTTATTCAATACTTCCCCACCTACAACCAGACCCATGACGTGATCTACCGTTGCCGAATCATGCGTCTCCATTGGATGTATGTAGTTAATGTATATCGTACTTTGAGTGGCTGCCTTGTAACAGTCACTGACATAATCATATACCCACAACTTCTGCTTATCAATCACTACCATTGCATGTGCACACAGCAGGCCCTTCAACTGCTACCACTTGCAGCTACACGTCCCTCATGCAAGGTTCACCACTAGGCATTCATTGTTCATGAGGAGCACACCACACTCTCCAAGGGTCATGTTAAATAGCTTCACATCTGCTATGGAACCAATGGTGGCCAGTTTCTTCCTCAGCTTCATCTCAATCCTGTCACCTACACCATTCTTCCACTTTTGCAGCTCCGTCTTCTGCTAATCAACTTTCAGACCCAACTTCTGTATATGCCCACTAACAAGCTACGGGATTGACATATGCCATAATGAACACATCCAGTTATTCTAGCTCTCCACAGCATTATTATTCAACCTACCCTACCTCTCCTTTGTAAATTTTGACTGTGCCCAATGTTCAGGCTCATTACGCTCCACCGAAGCTGCTAACTCCGGCTTGTATTTCCTCAACTCCTCAACTGCAACTTCATACTCAACCCCTGTTGGGGCGTACGCAATCTTATTGAACACCTCCTTCAACAAATCCTTCGATGCCTGCCGTCGGATCCCTAACTTCCCCACCTAGGTAAGAAAGTTCTCCCGCACATGCCGCACACAGTAGCTATGTTTCTCAATCCCAAACACCCTCAGCACCGTAGAAAGCAACCCCTGATTCCTATCGCTCATGATCACAGGTTGCATTCTGCCCAGACATTCACATAGTACAGTCAAAAACTAGAACCACTCATCGTTGTCCTCTGCGGACACAACTGCATATGCAACATCGAATAAGTGGTCATTTGCATCAAGTGCAATGGATGAAAGTATAGTCCCCTCATACGGCCCACTTAAATGAGCTCTATCTACAAACAATATCTTCCTACACCCAAGGATAAAACCATTCAGTGGTGCATCATATGCAACAAACATACGCTTGAACCTGGATCCATCCAGCTCATAGAATACTCTTGAATCAGGATTAGACACATCCAGGGCAATAGCTTATAATGGTCCTCCGGTCTTCCATTTGCTAGCAACTGCATATACTCATGAGCCCTCCAACACTGCATATATGACACCTTTATTCCCATCTCTAGCGATAAATCTTTCAATATCTCCACGGATGTGTAACTATCACTTAATCGAACCTTTCCTTTAATGAACATCCCAAGGAGACTCGCTCGTATTCGCCTTCTCCCCAACTTCTCCATTTGGCATTCAACTCCCACACTATGTACGTGCCCTACTACAAACTCCTTCACATACATTCCACCTCTTTTTAGGAGGCCCCTCACACAGATGTAAAACCCACATCCTTGTGCAGTGCACTTCACAGCAATTCGTTGCCGATAATTTTGTATATACTTATATTCCAATCAGTTTGCTATCGCATACTTCCAAATACTTATCTTCACCTCACTCGCAGAAGTAAACAACTGCCCCTTTCCTTTGATTTTGTTCTTTCATATCAGCATCCTTTCCAGTACGCCTCGGCTTGCACCCCCGATATTAGCCACACTACACCATCCCCTGCTTCATCGTCATCAGATTTGGAGCTTGAATCCCTGGATTCATCTTTAGGTATATCGAATGATACACGGCTCCTTATCGCATTTGTACGTTTCTCGACGACGGCAGCCTTATCAACATCCTCCCCTACTTCTGTATTACCTTGCATAGCATCCCTATAGATTAAAAAAATTTCACACATGATCAGTCATTGTATGTAAGTACTACAAATTACAACCCACACCCACATGCTTGTCTAGAACAACACTTCTTACCTTACAACATGGTTCATACCCACTCCCCCGTCCACCCCGCGAGCAACATCACTAGTAGCATTGACAGTTGCTCCACGCCTCCCACGATCACTGCAACCACCTCCTTGACTACCCTTTACAGGCTTCATTCCCATGTAACTGTTCCACACACGGACCTTCACTCCTTGCCACATAAAGGTACGCGTACTCATTGTTGCCCTTCATCAACTTCCTAACATCACCATCCTGTCGTAATGGCAACAACTCTGTCTGATTATGTTTTAAGCTATACCACATTAGCCGAACCCTTATACCTCTCCCATTTCATCCTCCACTAATCGCAACACTGCAAGCACACCCATGTTCTCATTCACCCACATATAGTCTTCCCTTCTCCCTTGGAACATAACTTCCCCCCTGGACATTCCTTTAAAAACCCTCCCCAACATATATAACGTCACCTCCCTGCCACATCCTTCTCCTTCAACAGCGTTTTGTCCTTTCATTATGATTTGCACACACTATCACCTGTAAATGCACACATGCTTATCAGCACCAATTCCACACAATAAATATATACCACCTTCACACCCTAACATATCTAATGCTAACTTGTCATACAATGCTAACATGGGTTATAACAAATGTCAAACTCAATTCACCACTGACACCAGCACATGGTACTGTATTCCCTAGGTTTACATAGTTCATTATCCATTTACTTGTCCCACAGGTAACCCAGGTTATTTAGCACATATTTCCGGGTTAACCACTATTATATCCTCGATTATTCTGTGCGCATTTACGGGTTACCCAATGCAAATGAAGATATTGACACCGTCACTAACTACTACACCTATCCACATTAATTAGTCATTCTACACATCTATTAGTAGAGAGCAACACTCCAAACCACATTTACAACCATAACTCATCTAACGGTTAACCCAGGTGAGTCTATACAGGTTACCGGGTTATTAACTACTACATTCTGGGTTATTCAAAATGCATTTAGGGGTTGCCTACTTAATAAGAATTTCACACCAGCGTGACCCCGAACTATTACCACTTGTGCAATTATTAACCAAGGTTATTTAAAACACATGTTTGGGTTAACTAGCACAAGTGAGCACATGCCTACCAAACAACTACCATCGGATCACATGCATCAGAGATTCAACACCACAACCACACTACACGTACAATTGCAAACACGAACTCAATTCAAGCCAAACTAACCACAGATACACGAACCCCTCATCTCTAACCTCAACATCCATACCCTATTGTTACACTAATCATACCTTCTCCAACAACAGTACAAACCCCTCGTATCTCCACATCCCCCAATTTAGAAATTAAATTGACACACACAAATTACATAACTAATTAACTCACTTACCTGTGTACAATGCAAACACGAAGTAATCCAGAGCTCACCAATCACACCATGTGCATAGTGCATGCCTCCCTGTTAAGCGCTAATTCCCTTTCGATCCTTCACATAAATGATATCTTTCATGAACCAACACAAGGTCCTTTCTCTACTTTCACTTTACAACCCACCTTCACCGGCCTTTTCCTCTGCCATTAACGACTTGTAAGAGCTCATAAATGGGTGAGTCTTCTCTTTTTGAGTTTTCTTTTGGCAAGCTAGCAAACCCCGTTATGTCTTTAGCTGAGTTTTCCCTCCAAAATTGGTCAGGGTTCATTAAGGGCAGTTCAGTCATTATGGGTGGACATCAAATGACACCCTCAAAAGATGTGTTAGACAAAAATAACACCTCTAAGTAAGAAAAGCAACAAACTGAAAAGTGTTAATTTAAAGAACACTATTTGGTGAATTTCCCATTGATTAATTGAGATCATGCGGCCATCAAATGCACTGGCATCCCTGCTCGTACAGTGTGAGGGGTCGGGGTGTGTAGAAAAACCGAAATTGAAAATCAAATTGAAAAATTGAAAAAATTAAACTGAAAAATTAATTAATTATAATTTCAAAAAAAATTGATTCGGTCAATCAGACCAAAAAAGATTTTTGTTTTCAATTTGATTATAGTTCAAATGGATTGAAAATTTGATTAATTGATAGTTAATCGAACCAAAATTAATTTTTTTCCCTGAAAATTTATACATAAAAATAAAAAATTTAGGTAAGAAAGTGCACTTTTTTATTATTTATTAATAGTAGCCAAAATTTAATTTTTATAAAAAACTTAAAATATAAAAAATGAAAAATTTAAGTAAGAAAGTATACTTTTTATTTATTTGTGAACTAACTGGTAACCAAATTGAAAAATCAATTAACCGACTTTTTCAATTCGAATTTTGGATGAACCGAAATTTCAATTAATCAAAAAGTTTTTAGTTCGATCATGGTTTGAAATTTTTTTAACTAAAAAATCAGTTAACCGATTTTTGATTAACCGAAATTCCGGTTAACTGATTTTGCACACCCCTAGTGTGGTGTACCTATTCATGAGTCTCAATTGCTTTCCCCCCCTTTTTTGATAGAAAGGTAAAGTACTAATGCATGTAAATTAAATGAAAATACTTCAAAGATGCCTAACTGCCACCAAGCACATGTTTCTTTTGTGGTAAATGGGAAGATCATATCCCTTTCATTTTCTCCCATTTACTCCTTCCTATTCTTTGCCATTTCTTTCCATCTCTTTAATAAAAATTCCAATTGTTTACCATTCTTTACCGGTCTTTTTCATTCCTTGTTTTTCTTTTCACTCTCTTAAGGAAGAATCTCCTATTCATTATCATTTATTCCCATTCCATCTAATTCCTTCACATTCCTTCCCAGTCCTTTAAGAAAAATACCACTCTTTCACATTCTTTCCTAATTCTTCCAATTCCTTCCGATTCCCTAACTATTCTTTCCCAGCCAAAAAAAGCCCCTAAGCCACAAATGATCCTGTGCCTAAAAACATTGTCCCAGAAAATATAGTCATCCCATAATAAAATATTAGACAATTTCTACCATCTTCGCATAGGCACAAATCCTACTTCTTGACAATGAACATATTGTCATTCATGCTCAAGACTTCGCACTTCTACCTTCCACCTAGAGTCTTCATTATAGTATTTTGTACTTGATGATAATCATTTTGCAGCCAATGCTTGGATCTCTTCCCGTAATTGCAATCCTTATCGTGCCAAGCAACAAAATTAAAGTTAAATAACTAAAGATCGCACCTTTCTTCAAGAAAGGAGAGCTCATCTGTTTTCTGAATACAACTCTTCTTTTGTTGCCACTGAGATCTCTTCAATTTATACTTTCTTCCCTGTGTGACCTTACTCAAGTTTGAGTCCATTGCTGATTTGGTCTAGTCCTAGATCGATAGACACCCCTAATTACATGTGAGACATGTGTGTACAACACTAACTAAGACCATCTGCATTGCCTAAGTATGTGGGTTGACTTATTTTAACTATAATGACATTTCATGGGAAAGCAAGGACTGAACCCAACCATTCGAATAATATGCAGATGAATAAGTGAACTGTTCTGAGTGCTTCTTCTTCTTATCATTTTTGTTTAATGTGCTTATCTTGAATCTCCCAAAGTTATTAAATTCTTATTTGACGTGCCATTATTTTTATGCATGAATAATATTTTGCATATTATCGCAATTTCTTTTTTCCATAGTAGTCACGGTGTATTGCCCTTTGTATTGGTTATTTTGCCCAAACCATAATTTATTCTTGAAAGGGAGAGATTTTTTGTTTTTAGGTTAACGTTCATTTGAATATCCTTGCATGCTGTTGCCCATGAGAATGTCAAGTCCAGGTGTGTTGGTATGTATGATAGACTTTGTTTTTAGTAATCAACTCCCTACACCACTTTTTTGAGTGTCATATTGAGGGGAAACATCTTTATATGCATTTGATTTGTCAATGAGGAGCTACATGCACTTAATGTTTTTGTACTTCAATCATCTTTTCTGCTTCTTACAATGCCCTTTTGATGGATACCAAGGGGAGAAATAATTATAGTAAGCTCAATTCGTATAACCTTTCATAATCGTCTTAATTTATTATAAGTTTTTGTCTTTCATCAAAAGGTTAGTTCCCTTTAAGCTATTGTTGTTTATTGAGTTATATTATATTTGTACCTAACTTAGTGATACTATCATTTATATGTGTTGTTATTTTAAGTGAATATTAGCATGCTACTACTATTTAAAATAGGAAAAATGTGTCTTTGTTGTTCCTTGATTGTTGATAAGTAAATGCTAATTACTTTTGATAATTTACGATTTAAAATTGAATTTGTGGTATTTTGATATGATTTTAAGACTGGTGTTAGATATCCTTTTACATATTTTGGACCTATGGCACAACTTTGAGAGGTCCCAAAAGCAGCTATGTGCATTTACTGTCAAATGACAATACTTACATAACTTACCGGTAACAAAACAATTCTATGTTAAGAAGATAATATGTGAATACTTGGAAAGATATCTTAAAGCGAAGCCAAAGTACCAGGAAGCAAATTGGAGCTCATAGCTCAATCTAGCATCAATTTTCCCAAAGTAATACTGAGTTATGGTTTTTTTTCTCCAATAGCACTAAGTTGCCGCCCCCTCCCCCAAATAGCACGCGGTGACCTAATGACCTTGAATAGCAAATAATCTGTTATTTTTACTTTAGTAACAATAATAGTAATATTATTATTATTACTACTTCTACTGCTACTACTATCATCATCATCGTCATCATCGTCATCATCATCAAGTTAATATCCCACACAAACCCCCTCAACTACTATCCCTCCCGCACACGTGGGCCGTTAAGTCCAGCCATCACAGTTTAACCGGTGCCGGTGCCACCACCATCGCCCCCACTTCCAGTTTGCCACTCCAATTATCGGCCATCGACGAGTCGATTGACTCCAACCCAAGTCATCGGCACCACCTAGCCAACCACCCCTCCTCTACCCAAATCCTTTGTGGTGCATCGTCGCCTCTTTCTTCGCACATTTGCAAATTCTATTACACCCCCACCATTACTACCATCCCTATTAGCCAATGAACCTGACAACCCCACATCACAACTAGTAGCTTAATTTGGTCACTAGTAAACTCTTGTTTGGTTCCCTCCTTTACTGGTTCCTTTTCTTACCTTTGTGTCCACCCCCAAAAATTTCATCATTTTTGTTAAGTGTTTATTCAGTTTTAATTGTTTTAAGTTATCTAGAATTCTTATGTTCTTGTTTTATGTTTAGAATTTATATTTTGATTTTCCTTTGGTTGGTTTTAGCTTTTATTAGTGTTATATCACATTAAAAAAATAAGAACTGGAAATAGATGCTATGAACAATAACCTCTTGCCATAACTGAAACTGAAAAAAATCTATGTAGTTTTGCATTTTTAGGTTTCTGTTTTGATTTTTCCATACAAATTCAATGCTTATTTTGTTTTTTTTTTTGACATTTTTAATGGGCTTCTAGGGATTTTTAGAGTATAGATAAATTTCCTAGAATTTTTTAAAATTTCTAGAATTTTTTGCAATTTTTAGAAATAGTTTTCTATTTTTATTTTTCTATATTATTCTAGGCTACAAAAAATTGAAAAGAATTGTCCGTGCTCTCTTTGATTTTGCTGAATTTCTGAATATGCAGTTTTCATTTTCTATCTAATTTTGTGTTTAGCTTTTGCTGTTTAGGGTTTTTTAATTTATTTTCTATTATTTTGTGTTAAAAAATAAAAAAATTAGGAAAATGAAAAGACCAAAAGTACTTTGTAGGCATTGCCTGATTGGTTAAGTTAGCAAGCTTAGAGAAGAAGACTTGTTAGGTTTGAACCAGAACGTAAACTAAAACCCAAGTCTGAACCTGAATTGTAAGAAATGGCACAAGAGAGAACCTTTGGTGATATTCTTAATCCTCTAGGGATTAATTTGTCATCATGCTTTAACTTGCTTGATCGAGGACCTGATGTGACATTTGAATTGAGACATCATTCACTAAAATGCTCCCCAAGTTCACTAGTTTAGAGGATGCATATTCGTTTTTTGAGGGAATTTGAAGAAGTATGTTCCATGATGCATTTTTCTAATATAGCTAGTGATATAGTGAGAATGAAATTGATTTATTTTGCTTTAAAAGGTATTGCTAAAAGATGGAAGTATGGTTTGGCTGCTAATTTTATTGCTACTTGGGATGACTTCCTTAAGCTATTCTTAAGAAAATATTTTCCTAATACCAAGACTGTAAAGCCAAGGAATGAAATCAATTAGTTTGCTTCATTGAAAAGGGAATCATTTTGGAAATACTTGTATAGGTTTCAAGAATTTGTTGGTTCAGTGCCCTTATCATGGTTTAGAACAATCACATCTTTGCCAAGTTAGTTATGAAGGACTTGACCAATAAGCTATGACCATGTGTTAGGGTGACTTTCTTTCTACGAGCTCCACTACTGCTTGGGAATATTTAGAGGATTTATCTGAAAAGACCATGCAATGGAAACCATTACAGATGACAACCTAACTTCTAGGTTTACTAAGGGTGGAACGCATGTTGTTTCTGATGTGAGCCACTTAGAGTATAAGATTATGGTATTAAAAGATGTTGAAGACATCATCTATTCAGCAACCCAGACTTCTCAGACTTCTATGGTGTGCTGCTCACATTGATTAGATCATACATTGAGTTCATGTCCTTTCTTTACTCAATAGGTATTTAGTGGACATGAGCAAGTGCATATGGCCTACCAAAGACCCAAGAATGTCCCATTCTCCCCTTACTTCAACTCAGGGTGGAAAAATCACCCTAAATTTTCTTGGAGTAGTGAAGCAAATGTTGTGGTTCCTAATTTATAACCTGGAGTGTTTTCTAGAAATAACTTTTGCCTATTACTCATCTTTCCCATTCTTACCAGAGCGGATTTTCAGGAAATGCTTAGTTTACCTAGACCATTACCACGTGTTGTTCAGATTTAGCCTCTTTTTGGTTATACTGATATTGATAAGATTGAGAAGAGAATTAATAGTAATGTGAAAAGGATGATTAATACTAATATGAAAAAGATGTGCGAATGACAACAAAATAATTTTCTCTGTTAGCATCCTCTGCTAGGGAGTCAGGTACTTTTCATAATCAACTAGAGGTGAATCCTAAGGGTCTTGCTGCATCTTCTTCTTCTGGAGCCAACCCTAGTGAGAATGTGAGGAAAGTGAATGTGGTTATATCTCTTAGATTAGGTCAAGAGATTGATAATCAAGTGAAAAATTTTAAAGAAATCCGTAGATACCCTCTTACTTTCTTCTAAAATTCATCTTCTTCTCTAAAGACTACTTTATCTAATAAGTTAAGGGATACTACTAATAACGTCCTTAATGATCCTAATGATCCTCCTTCTGACTTATTTTGTGATCAAGAGAAGAATAAGGACTCTGCTAATATAGTGGATCCCTCATCTCCTAAGGATCTGTATACATAAGACCATACCTCCTTTTCCATATAGGCTGAAAAAGAAAGATCAAGCCCATATTGATAAGATAAGTGAGGCTTTCTCTCAAGTCAAGATCAATATTCTTTTCTTCGATGCTAGTGAACAAATGCTTCCTTATGCTAGATTTTTGAAGGATCTGTGTACTGCTAAGATATCCACTACTGTTGTAAAGAAGACTTTCATAGCCTTTACCGCTAGTTCTGTTATTTTCCATTAGATCCAAGTGAAGTAAAAAGACCCTGATTGCTTACTATTTCTATAATCATAAGGGACCAACTCAATTCCTAGGGCCTTGCTTAACTTAGCGGCCAGTGTCAATTTGTTGGCCTTCGGTAAGTGTGAGAGGGTAGGTTAAGTGAGCCAAAACGTACCAAGGTGGTCATTCAACTAGCTAATAGATTGACTAGGATACATAGGAATGTGGTAGAAGATGTGTTGATTAAGGTGAATGAATGTATTTACCTAGTAGACTTTGTTGTGTTTGAAACTAACAAAGTAGCTAATCTTGCTAATTAGATCCCTATAATTCTAAGGCATTCTTTCTTAGCTACTACCAATGTTTTTATTAGCTGTAGAAATGGAATGATAAGACTGTCATTTCGTAATGTGACCTTGGAGTTGGAACATTTTTAATTTACAAAGGTAGCCTCTTAGATTTGATGATATAGAGACTTCTATACTTAATTGTGTAGGGGATTCTATTTTTGATGATATGTTTACTGTTGAGTACGAGTATTTTTGGATTGATAATGAGGCTGAAGATGATGTGTTTGAATTTGATGACTTGTGCGCTGCTGCTAAATGTTTGATTGCTTCTGCTTCTGAGTTTGTTTCCCCTCTTGCTTCTCTAGAATTGAAACATCTTCCTGAATCTCTTAAGTATTCACTTTTTTGGGCCACGATGAATCTTTACATGTGATTATTGCTTTTGACTTAGATCAGGACCAATAGGAAAATTAATCGACTTAGAGAGAATAAGGAAGCTATATGTTGGATTTTAGGTGATATCAAGGGTATTAGTCTCATGATTATGCAGCATAGGATCCATTTGGAGGACAATGCTGAGCCCCACCGTGATCATTAAAGACATTTAAACACAACCTTATAAGAAGTAGTTAGGAGTAAGTGCCTAAGTAGTTGGACCATGGTGGGTTAGTCATATTCAAGCTGTTCTTAGGAATGCGGACATTACCTTGATTAAGAATGACAAGAATATGCTAGATCCCACTTGAGTCCAATCTGGGTGGCAAGTTTGCATTGATTATAGAAAATTGAATGCTGTCATTAGAGAAGACCATTTCCCCCCTTACCTTCCTTGACCAGATGTTAGGAGGTTAGCTGGACATTCATTTTATTGCTTTTTAGATTGATATTTTGGCTATACTAATATCTCTATGGCTCTTGAGGATCAGAAGAAGATTACTTTTACATGTCCTTTTAGTAAATATGTCTCTAGGAGAATTCCTTTTAGACTTTATAATGTCCCTACTGTCTTTCAGAGATGCATGATTTCTATTTTCTAAGATTTAGTTCAATAGTGCATGAAAATTTTCATGGATGACTTCTGTGTGTTTAGATTTTCCTTTGATGATTGTCTATCTAATCTGAGTAAAGTGCTAAAATAGTATAAAGAGAAAATTTTGACTTGTAATTGGGAGAAATGTCACTTTATAGTGACAAAGGGAAAAATTAGCTTTCGGGTACGCTGTGGTATGCGTAAATATTGAATTGATCCAACGAATTTAGTTAAAGATTTTTTGGAACTACCCAGGTTTGGTAACAATTTTTGAAGTACAACTATTTGGGTTAATAATCTTTTGGAGGACAAATATTTATTTTTATGGCCCTGAACTTCATAAAATTTCTGCCGTTGGTCCAACTAGGATTCGAAATGCAAATATTCAAAGTTTGAGCTTTTTGGTAAAACTAATCTTATATTAATGTTCAGACTTCTTATAATAACTTTACTGGTACTATCTATCACAATTTACTACTTAAATCATAAATATTATATTTTTTGTGTTTAAAGTCCCCCTATGCTTAGCAAAAGTAATTAATGTTTAATTAGAGAGTTTCAGCCATTACCTAAACTTAGGCGGTGTTAGACTCTGGCATTCCTCTAGCTTCTAGTTTACAGAGATTACTAATCTCAATCACACATTCCTTAAATTAAGCATAACAAAAATCCGTTTCGTTTTCTACCTCAGACCGTAGTCACTTATCAAATTTTTAATCCTTTTAAAGATAATGGAACTTTAATCAAGAAATTATAATATTTAAGACATAAGATTCAATTAAATAACATTCTCTACTGGAAAACTTATTTCATTGGAGGCTTAAAAGTGGAATTATTACAATGGAAAGGTTGAAGAGGGACTTAAGCTACTAAGGTCATTAGAGATGCTTGTTCATAGAGAAATGGAGAATTTCGACTTCTTTTTTGCTCAAGTATGCTCAAAAGACCGTGTCCCTTCTCAGCACTCAACATTTTATAAAGGAGTTGGAATACGTAGGATGCCGTAATGGCTATAATATACACTGATTTTACACATGACTATAATTACATTCATATGGCTACAGTAGACTGCCTTATTTTATAGATCAACACTTGTCAAAATAGTATAATAGTAGAGCAACCACTTTTTAGAGTATTTTAATGCTGACAAGACTAGTCATCATTATTGGGATTCTACATGCCTTCATCCCCAATAATGCCTTCCAGTGCTTCATTATCCGGATGATCATGAAAATCTTCATCTAGTTGAAGATGCTCTGGATCCGATTTTTCAAATAATTCATAGAGATATTTCTTTCCTTTTTTGATAAGAATTTTCCCGCTTCAATATCAAAGAGATAATCAAATACATCTTCTAAAGTAGCTCCTTCTGCCTTCATATATTAGCTGAACTCATTATGATAGGCAAAAGTAGTATTTCCGCAGTGCATTAGCGTTACTCCTTGCTTGATCACTGCCCACATTTGATGGTAAATATTGAAAAAACCAATGGCTCTTGTTAAAACAGGATTAGTAACTAACTCATGTCGTTTTGGAAACTATTCTTGTTGTTGATATCTAGGATTGTCTAAATCAACTAGTTGAAACAGATAGTGGACTAGTTTGACTTTTTTATTTTCATACTCAATTAATGCACAATGTACCTCCACATATAGGCATCTAATGTATGAGATTTTTGTTGGTCCATCAGGAGATGTAAGAATCCACTGGATTCTTCTAAACATGCATTGTTGAAATTTAGTTAGTCTTGACAAAATGCAAAATTTAGATGCAGGATTTCCATGAGGTAAACTACCATTCAATATTCCCAGGCTTTCACGGCTACATCATTTAGAGAGATTGTATTTGCTGGAGAACTAACACCGCTAACTCCATATTTATCTGGGAAAGTAGATTGTAATATTCCATGATTCCTAAATATTATAGGAATAGTTATGGTAATGGTCGATGCAGGTTGCATACTAGGGGTGAGCAAAAAAATTAGGGACCCGGTTCCGGACCCAGAACCAGTTTGGACCCAGCAGGTATGGACCCAGACCCGGTGATGCCGGTTCCGAGACCAGTTCCAAAATTTAGGACCAAGTTAGAACCAGGTCTAGTACCAGGTCCTAAAAATTTGGACCCAGATCCGGACCTAGTACCCGATACCAGATCAAAATTTAAAAAATTTTGATGAAAAAATATAAAAAATAAACCTTTATTCTGCAAGCGATATATCTTTTGTACCGAGACTCAACTCTCAACTACTCCCATTTAATCCTTTGTCTTCTTTTGCTGTCAATTTATCCCAACTTACTTTTTATACATCTCGACTGTGATGGGTTTCTTCCTTCAAGCTTTAACTATTCTCCTCGTGAGTCTTGTTACTTACTATATGTTTGTTTTTATATTATTTTGATGGTTTCCCTCTCTTCCTCTCACTATTTCAAATGAATTAAAATAATTTTTAGATCTCTCATTCATTTGTAATCTTGATTTGTGAGTTTCTTATTAATATTATCTCTAATTTTATAAGTTTAAAGTACGTGAATCTTCTTTACTGCTCATTTCATATTTAATTTAGCCTTATAATTTGGTTTCTAGGAATTTGGCTTCAGAAATGAATTCTCAACTTCTTTCAATCCCTCACTCTCCCTATTTTATTAGGGAGAAAATGAAAAAAAAAATTATTATTTAGGAATGGGTACCCAGAACTGGACCTGATTCCAACCGAGTCTGGGTATCTGATTTCAATTGGGTCCGGGACCGTTTCTAAATTTTAGGACCTGAGTTCGGGTCCGGTTCTGGTTCCTAAAATTTCAACCCAGTATCCGGTCCCGCTCACCCCTATTGCATACCACTCATTGAACCATTTTTCTTAAACATCAGACCTTATTTTATCCTGGATGTCATAAGAACACTTTAGTTAATTAATTTGTAACTTTAGAAGGCTAAATCTTTGGGCTATTAGATAGCAGAGGATAGTAGACCAAAATACGATTTAATGTTTGTATGGAATTCTAAAATATCCATGAGGATTTTAGTAGAAGGAGAAACACGTTCTAGTAGTAGTAGTATTTTATTTTAGATTTCCTCCTTTTCCAGCAGGAGTTCTGCTTTGATGATCACCATTGGCAAGTTCGCAAGTTAAACTATCTGTCAGAGAATTTTTCGATCCCTGTATATATTCAGTAGAGAAGGAAACCGATTAAGCTATAATTGCCAACGCAGGAGTTGTCCTTGCTCTTGTATATTTGATAAATTCTTTTTCATAAAACCAATTATTCCTTTGCAATTAGTTCGAATAAGAAAAGATTTTAGGGCTAAAAAGATTAAGGACTTTTCAATTCCCCTTATGACTGCAAGGATTTCTTTTTCCATCATTGGATAGTTGCATTCTATATTATTAAAACTTCCACTTCAATATTTGTAAAGTTTTTCTCCTTCTTTGATTTTGAGTATTGTACTCCAATACTCATTCCTAGCATCTATCTAAAGAATTAAATCATCTCCTTCATTAGGGAAATTAAGAACAGGAGGATTTTTATACATCTTTTTGAAGTTTTGAATAATCTTTGAATCACTAGGGATCCATGTCTAACTTATTTCTTTCTTGAGTTTTTGTTGCAATGATTTTCTTATTTTAGCTAGATCTTTGATGAAATCTGAAGCATATGTAAGACATCTAAGACATCTTTCTAATTGCTTCCTATCTTTAATCTTTTCTAGAAAGTTTTTTATTTTTTCAAGGATATGCTTTTAGAGGATAGTTTGTCTAGTTTTTATCTCTAACTGATTTCTTGTTTAGAATAAATGAATTTGTTGTTACGAAGAATAATACCATTATCAATGCATGTTTGGGTGACAGCTAGGATATCATCTTTGTCTTGTTCTATGGTCTTAGAAAAAGATGGAGATATCATCAATATAAACTAGGCAATAGTGATCAAGGTCTTTGAAAATGTTGTTCATTCTTGTTTGGAATATTTGAGGTGCATTTTTCAGACCAAATGACATTATTATCCACTTATAATGTCCTTATGGGGCATTAAATATAATTAAAAGAATGCTTTCTTCATCTATTTTTATCTGCCCGTATTTGCTCTTGCAATCCATTTTCGAGAACTAAGATGCTCCTTGAATTCTATTGAAAAGGACTGTTTTGTTAGGAATATAATAACTATAAAAAACAGTATCATCATTAAGCTTTTTGTAATTAATTATCATTCTTATTTTTCCTCCTTTTTTCTCAGCATGATTTCTTACCATGAAAGCAGGATTGGTGTGAAGACTCTTGCTATTCCTAATTAATACTTTATCCAGAGGTTCTTTGATTTATTTATCAAATTCCTAAATACCCTAGTGTGGATACATTATTTTTTAACTTAAATAATAGTATTGAGATTGAATAAATTAATTTTTGCAAATGCCTTATCTTTTTTCCAAAATTTTAGTGGATTATCAGAATAAAGTTCTTTGCATAATTGTTCTTGTTGCTCAGTAATTTGCTCTTCAATAGATAGCTTAAATAATGAGATTATAGTGCTATCTTATGCAGACATTGCCTTCTCGCCATGCTGGCTGCGCCTAAACTCAATTTTCTGATGAGTGTATACCTTACTTAATTTTCCAATAGGAACTGAGTGACCATGAATTATAACTATTATTTGGTTTATGATCTGTGTGCGTAGAGAGTATAGTATCTGAAAATTATTTCTAATAATTATATCATGAAAGGGTTGATCAATAGCTCATAGAACTGGTATAATTCATTGGACTCCTCCCACTCTATGGATAATCCTTCTATTGCCTCATTATGGTTCATAATGCTATTATCAGCTATCCTTATTTGTAAAAGATTCTTGGCTTTTTTCCACATAAATTCTGAAAATAATGCTATGTTTCTAAAGCATACAGAATAACCACTATCTATATAGGCACATAATTCATATTTATTATATGCCTCTAAACATATCTTTATTAGGATATAGATACTATTAGGATTTATATTGGTAGCTTCATAGCATATCTACTTAGTCATGTTCGTGACTAATTCATCATCATAGATATGCTCACTAGCAGTACTAGTTCTATACCCTATGACTATTCTATCTAGACTTATACTTCGGTCTATACTGTGCCTTGTGGGTTCAAAACTCATTCTACTCATTTCACCGGTCACGCTAATTATATCATCTTCTTTAAGCTCTTCTTTAGATGATGAAGATCCTTATCCCCATTCTGATCTTGCATTCATGCTTCTTAATAATTGGAGTTTAATAATAAATTTTACCATTCTCAGCAATTTTTATTATATTTTTCTTATTGATTTATATAGGGTTAGCAGAGCTAAATATCCATGAATGATCAAACTTTATCGCATGTGGATTAGATTTAATCTTTTGGATCTTTTGCATAGGGGTAGGACTTTCAAACTTTTCTACTTTTATCATTGTTACCTTAGTCTTTGGATCTATAATATTATCCAATTTGTATATAATTTTCTAAAATATCCTTAATGATATCCCCTTCTTTTCATGTACATCCAACTATTTTTATCTTAAGGGATCTAAAGTTTTTAGCAAATTCATCTTTTAGACTCACATAATATCTGGGTCGGCAATTGAATCCTACCAATCCATTACATAAATTAGTCTTAATCCCTATGATAATTTGATTATTAAATTTGATATGCAAGATAACACAGAATAAAGCATAAAGATCAATATCTTTACCATAATATGGTAATAGAGTAATTTGAACTTGGGTGCTTATAATATGAATATACCTGTATTTTCTATCTTTGTTATGCTTAAGTATATTTTCTCAATTAATGAGATTAACTTTTCCCACATCATACTCACAGTTTTTGATTTCTATATCTCCTTCCATCATTGCACATACATACTTGCTTTTTAATTGAAAGATGAGCCTTTTATAGATCATATCTTTCTGAATTATAGGGAGGACCCGATCTCTTTTGACTTCTTCGTTCTTATTGTCTACAACAAACACTTCTTCTTAAGATTACCAAGACTAATGGAGCTACTTTCTGTCATGTGATTAGTCTCTTCATAATCACTTTCTTCACATTCATCTTCCAGCATAATTTCTACAATTTCTTTGTTGTTATTTAAGGCTAGGTCTCATGCGTCTTCCTCACTTAGCTCAAAGTAGTCTGGGCTTCCTAGAGTTTCAATCAACTTATTGGTCTTCCTATTTTTGCATTCATTAGTATAATATCCTACTTCTCCACATTCCTAGCATTTGCAGTCGCTTTTTCATGCAGTACAATAAGCTGCGTTCCTAAAAAAATCTTTATTTTTTAGGGCTTGATTTGTTATAATATTTTCTTTTATATTTCTCCCCCCTTTGCTTATTGAAACTCTTTTTCTTATAAAATTTTCTTTTTCTTCTCCTTTTAGGTTCTTTTCCCCATTGATGAGGTGAATTTCAACAAGTTAAAAATTGCTTCTTAATTTTCTTTTGCTTTTGGAGGTCAAGACATTGATCATTAACCTATTTTCTTAAATAAGAGATTCTTGAACCAAGATGAAATCTGCTCTTTCAGACCATGCAATGTATTTTTTACTAATTATAAAATTTATTGAGTATGGTAATTTGTCATAGAACATACCAAGATTAGTTTCATTATATTCAATTTTGTAATAATATTGATTAAATTTAGCAATATAACTCTTTAGATACCTCATATCCCATAACTCTATATTATTAATCTTCCTTTGTCATTCTCTTATTTTTTCTTCAGAATCAAATTTAGCTCCGATAAGCTCAGTTTCAATTTCTTTACATAAAGTTTTGAACATTGCAGCTAGTATTTTCATCATTCTTAAAGTATTTTTACTATCTTCATTTAATGAATCATGTCAATCAGCTACAGTACTAAAAAAACCATGTTCGATATAGTTTAAAAATTTTGCAGCAGTCCTTGTAGTATTTAGATTTAGGACACTATTCATACCTCTTTTTCAGTGCTTAAATATTTTTTCTCCATTACAAGCTCCATCGATGTTTAAGATATATTCGGTTTGGGTAATTGAGGTAAGACCAATTTATTCAAATGTTGTAATTTTTCTTAGGATAAACCCAAAAGAAAAGTTAGTTGTACGTCCTGGTAGAACGTGCCTAGTCCTCATAAAATGGATATTTCTTATAGAAAGTTCACCAATTTCCTTGGATTTAGGAACTACGTTGTTAACTAGATTAGACTCAATTTTTTCCGTGTTAAGCTCTTCTCCAATCTCGTTAATGGCATCATCAAATACCATTTTACTTTATTTTTTTATGCAGCTTCTTTCTAATTTCTTCTAAAGTTATCACATTAAGAGCGTCTAGCTTAATTAGGTTTATCTGCTGATATATTTCTTCTTCTAACTAGACATTATTTGCCTCTTTATTATCATCAGTTAATACGTCATGTTTATCAATAATTGCGCCCATGATTTTGTTTAATTGTTCTGGATTGTGTTCTTTCTCAAACATATCTTGTTGTTCGTCAAGATTATAGTACTTATATTCCATCATCTTCTTCTTTTTCTTCCTTTTCATACGGATTTTTTAGCTGATTTTTCTCCTACTTCTTTTTGGATTTTTATATCATGCAAACGAAATAGTTTTTTATTCTTTGGGTTTGAAAAGGATATTCATGCTGAAAGGGAGTACAAATACTTAAAGTCGATTTTTTACTGTGTCTGATTTTGTTAACTAAAGAAAGATGGATTATAAATAACTACTTCTTAATCGCCTTAAGTTCAGTCTTAATTTTTGTTAATTTAGTTTTTAATTCTAAAACTATATTAGTGATATAATTTAATTGAGATGTTATTGAAGTGGTTCGTTCTGGTTATTGAACAATATATGAATAATTAGGAGCAGGATAAATAAGTGATGATTCTAGCATTAAATGCAGTTAATTAGAAAATATTTGCCCAAACTTGGATGGACCCCAAAATATTTGCGTAAAATTGTTGGGTCAGAAAAATATTAGACTATACCTCGATGGACTGTGATGTAACTTTCGCTGAAAAAAGGGATAGTCTAAGGCTATATTATTTCTAGAGATGGAATTGAAGTTGGTAAGGCTAAACTGACTTTATTGGTAATTGTCCCCCTCCTACTTGTGTGAAAGAGACAATGTATTTTCTTGGACATGCTGGCTTTCATCATTGTTTCATCAAGGACTTTAGCAAGATAGTTCAGTCTTTGACTAACCTTTTGGCTAACGATGTGCCATTTTACTTCTCTAGGGGGTGTCATGTGGTATTTACTGAGCTTAATGAAACCTTGACCTCTGCTCCTATTCTTTATCATTCTATCTAGGGAGAACCTTTTGAACTAATACGTAATGCATCTAATTATGCTGCCGGGGTTGTTTTAAGGCAATGTGTCGATAAGAAACCCCGAGTCATTTATTATGCTAGTCACACTCTAAATGATGCACAGTTGAACTACACTGTGACTAAGAAAGGATTTTTGGTTGTGATTTTTGGTTTCGAGAAGTTTAGATCTTATCTGATTGGGTCTTATGCCATTGTCTATGCTGACCTTTATGCTTTTAAGCACTTTCTTTCTAAGAAAGGATCTAAGCCTATACTAGTGAGGTGGAGTTTGCTTTTGTAAGAATTTGATTACGAGATTAGAGATGAGAAAGGTTCTTTTGAACACTTGTCTAGTATTATGTGTGGTAGAGAACTTGAGTCTCATATTTCTGAATGCTTTTCCAATGAGCACTTGTTTGTACTCCACCATAGTTTATGGTATGCTGATATTATGAACTACCTAATACCTAGTGGGATTCTTGAGGGTTGAACCAAGAATAATAAAGATCGATTCTTCCACCTTATGAAATTCTTTGTTTGAGATGACCCTTACTTATTTAAGTACTATTTCAACCAAGTTTTTTGAAGGTGTATTCTAAACCACGAGATCAGGAGTGCCCTTTCATTATGTCATGACCAAGTATGTAAGAGGCATTTCAATGGGAGAAGGATCGTAGCCAAAATTCTTCAATGTGATTTCTCTTGGCCTACTTTGTTTATGGATTGATGCATACCCAGCCCCAAATCAACTCTTGGCTACATCCTCACTAGAGTTAGAAAAGTCTAACCCGACATGATAACATGACACAAACTCGACCTGAAGTTATTGGGAAAAACACGAACCCGACCCAAACTGAACCGATTTTGACCCGAAGTCAACATGGTTTGACTGATTAGTGTAAAAACTTGTTATTTTTCAGTTTTGAGTACATCTAAGCTATTTTCAAGGCTGACACGAAAGTGAACTGTTTATTAAATGGGTCGACCCGACCTACCCCGTTTCCAGCTCTAATCCTCACCGCACCGAAGTCCAAGCCATCTATCCTTGGCCAAGATGGTCACTGCTCCAGCAGTCCACCCCAATTTTGACTCGACCTCTCACCACCCAAATAATGTCCAATTGGGGATATCTTTACTAACTTGGGAACATTAGGGAGTTAACCTTAGGAGGATGTAATAAAATCTGGAGTGCATTTTAATTCCTTAAAGTGATGAAAACACCAACTTATACAGTGCTGTTTTTAACCGAAAACTTACTAAATTTGGATCAAGTTTAAATCCTAACAAACCTAGCCTAAACAAAGAAGCCTAAGTTTTCTAATTCCCTAAGATGTATATTTTAGCCGCATATGCTAAAATTTGACATTGATTTCCAATATTTGGAGAAATGGTCCAAATATATGGAGTATGCACTAAATTCCAACTTTGAAGCAATCTGGAACTTGGCCTTAATTAAGGAGGCTACAATTGTGATCTTGGAGATTAATTCATATGGGATGATTTTATACTCACCAAGGAAGATTTTTGAAGTGGTAGAGCCTCGATTGGTGGAGTAAAGCATTCTAAAAGCTCCCTAGAGGCTGGAGGATGAATCTTGGAAAATACAACTCATCTTGATTGTAATTATCTTAATATCTTCATTTATTTTTCTAGAAGATTTTATAAGGTCCCTATTGGCCCACTTGTCCCACTAATGTAACAATTAATCC
This sequence comes from Carnegiea gigantea, assembly GCA_029747015.1. Lineage (NCBI taxonomy): Eukaryota > Viridiplantae > Streptophyta > Magnoliopsida > Caryophyllales > Cactaceae > Carnegiea > Carnegiea gigantea. Next base: position 319,351 of record JAKOGI010000864.1, on the reverse strand, counting down.
CCTCTATTTTGGGTATTTATAGACCCAATTATCTCCGTGCAAACTTAGCTTAAGTTGAATTATGAAATGGAAGGCTAATGGCCATCTTCTCTCTAAAAATCTTTACATCTTTAGCTCTTAAAATTAAGATTGGTGATTAGAGTCATCCATTTAGAATTCTTCGTTGGTGGCTAAGAGCCTTTATGGGAGGAATTGGATAGAAAGTAATTAAGCTATTATTAGTATCTCATCTTGGACACAAACCTCACAATCTTGATTGTTTTGAGATTAAATCCAAGAGGAGCATCCTTAGGGTGTGATTAACCCCTTGCTATGTTAATCTTGGGAGCTTGAGGAACCATTCTCATCAAGTAGGTAGTAGAGCTAGAGCTTTTTTGGGGTGGTTATTGATTCGAACACCTTACTACCTTTTCATTTTCACCTCAAAAATCCACACTTTGGCTCTTCAAAATTTTCCTTCATTTACATATCTTCATCAATCCTTATGAGTCCACAAAGAACTCTAATTATAACCCAAACACAATCTCTAACTGAAATACACCTAAAACTACATAAAATGCCTTCATAAAAGTTTGTTTTAAAAAAAAAAAAACTAAGGTAGAAATTTGGCACAGCCTACCCATACTTCTTGGCACGACCATATCACCTTTCCTGCACTCTTATCCCTATTTTAGAGCTTTGGCATGACTACCCTGTCCCACTTTCATTTTCACAATTTATTATCCATACCTCTCCTAGCACATTCATGCTTCCCCTGTTTTTGTCCTCTTCCCTCTTTTCACCTTGCAAACTACGACTAACCATGGTCAATGAAGGAGATACTTCTCACTCTAAGGGCATTTCTACTGAGCAAGCCCATGAGATATATAGAGTCATTGCTGAGCTTCAAGAGCATGTAAGAAAGCTCACTTAAGAGCTTGAACAGGTAAGAGGCCCACACAATAATACCCTTATTGTTGAGGCCATGATGTTAATCATATTGACATTGTATACTTTTCCTCTCATGAAAACTTTGATGATGAGAAAGGAGGACCTAGAAGAAAAAGACATGTAATAGATGACCTTAGATATCTCAAAGTTGAGGCTCCAGAATTTGATGACAATCTTAACCCCATAGAACTACCTTGATTGCTGCAAGCCATTGAAATGATCTTTTAACTCAAAGAGTATAATAATGAAAAGTCCTTCAAGGTATGCTTCACTATGATATAAGCACTTGAAGAAGAGTGAGGCTAGAGAAGTCAAATCTAAAATCAAAATTTGGTCCAAGCTCAAAAACATATGGATAAGAGATTCCTAGCATCTTCTTACAAACAACAACTCTACCTCAAGATTACCTCTCTCAACCACAAGAATCTAAATGTAGAATAGTACATTAGGGAATTTGAACAACTCCAAATGAAGGTTGGCTTAGATGAACAACCCGAACTCAAGATTACTAGGTTTATTACGGGGTTATTTCCTAGCATTGCTAACAAGATGGCTCTACAACCTTATCTATCTTTTGATGATGTGTACTACCTAGCTATTAAAGTTGAGAAGTAACTTAAGGGTCGAGAACACTTTTAAACCATTTTATTTATTCATCCTCAAAGTACCCCTAAGGGTTACTCCTCCCATAACAAAATTAACACTACCTCTACACCCATCTAAGCCGTTGATGAGGGTAAAGGGATTGCTAGTGAACCACCAAAGAGGTTAGAGGGTAAAAAGTGCTTCAAATACCAAGGTTATGGACACTTCTAAGTGAATTGTCCCAACCAGAGGACTCTCACCATTAGAGAAGTGGAAGAAATCCAAGCTATTGAGGAAGTAATTAGTAAGGAGGAGACTGAGGATAAGGATCAACCTTTGATCACTCCAGATGTGGGTGAATTTTTGATAATCTGAAGAGCACTCCATATCCAAGAGGCTTCTTTTGAACCAAGCCAAAGAGAGAAAATCTTTCATACATGATGTATTATTAGCAGTAAGGTGTGTGAGCTCATTATCAATGGAGGGAGTTGCAGCGACATAGCTTCGACAGCACTCATTCGCAAGCTTCAATTACCCACTATGGTGCATCCCACCTCTTATTATCTCTAATGGATCAAGCAAGGAAACAAGGTAGCCGTTTCTAAGCAAGCTCTATTGCATTTTCGATTGGTCTATATTGTGGTGAGGTACAATATGATGTCCTTTATATAGATGCATGTCACTTGTTACTTGGTAAGCCTTGGTTGTTTGATAATCATGTGATTCATGATGGGTATGCTAAGACATATGCATTCGAACATAAGGGTCATAATCTTACTTTGACCCCACTACCTCTACCTAAATGCCTCAAATCTAGACCAAGGATGAGAAGTGAGAAAAGCCTATTTATGAGTGAAACACATTTGGATAGAGCCATTAGTATGAGTAAACCTTTATTTTCCTTACCTATGGTAGAATCAAACACGTGTGAGGAAGTGAAACCCATGCATTCCGTAGCTCAATCACTCTCAAGAGAGTTTATGGATGTATTTCCCAATGATTTACCCCTGGGGCTACCCCCTTTGAGAGGAATTGAGCATGAAATTGATCTCCCAGTGGGTGCTCCTTTGCCAAACAAGTTGGTCTATCGATGTAATCCCAGTAAGTCAAAAGAACTACAAAAGCAAGTACAAGAGTTGCTTGATGGTGGGTACATTAGAGAAAGCTTGAGTCCGTGTTTGAATCCTACCCTTTTAGTACCTAAGAAGGATGACACTTCGCGTATCTATGTTGATTCTAGGGACATAAACAACAACACCATCAAGTGTCGATTTTCTATCCCTCAATTGGATGATATACTTGATGAAAACCCCAACTTATACAGTGTAGGTTTTTATCGAAAAACTTACTGAATTTGGATCAAGTTTAAATGCTACCAAATGAAGCCCCAAACGAAGCCAACCCAAGTTTTTCTAATTCCTTAAGATGTATATTTTAGCCTCATATGCTAAAATTTGGCATTGGTTTCCAATATTAGGAGAAATGGTCCAAAAATATGGAGCATGCACTAAATTCTAGCGTTGGAGCAATTTGAAATTTGACCTTAAGAAGGTTACAGTGGTGATCTTTGGAGATTAATTAGTATGAGGTGATTGTATATTCACCAAGGAATATTTTCCAAGCTGTGGGACCTCCACTAGTGGAGTAAAACCTCCTAAAAGCTCCCTAGAAGATGGAGGATGAATCTCGAAAAATACGGCTCATTTTAATTGTAATTATCTTAGCATCTTGATTTATTTTTCTAGAATATTTTGTAAGCCACCTATTGCACCAATTGCCCCACTAACATAACAACTAATCTCCTATATTTTGAGCATTTGTAGACCCAATTATCTCTATGTAAGCTCAGCTTAAGTTGAATTATGAAATGGTTAAAGGCCATATTTTCTCCAAAAATCTCTACATCTTTAGCTCTTAAATTAAGAATGATGCTTAGAGTCCTTTCTTTAGAATTCTTCTTTAGCAGTTAAGAGCATTTAGCAGAGGAATTTGGCGAAAAGAAATTAAGCTATTGTTAGTATCTTTTCTTAGCTCAAACCTCACAATCTTCTTGACTATTTTGAGACTGAATCCAAGTGGAGCATCCCTAGGGTGTGATTAACCCCTTGTTATGTTGATCTTGGGAGCTTGAGGAACCATCCTCATCAGCGATGCTTTTGAAAACTGGAAGAATTGCCCTAAGTACCAATAGTTTTCTAGGATTAGCAGGAAAGATATGATGTTACTTAATCCCATCATTGTAGTGGGGATTTTTTTTTAAAAAATGTATAGGATATAGATTTCATGGGACGATTTCCATCTTCTTTTGAAAAAGCATAAATTCTATTAGCTTTGTGTTTAATAGGGTAGAAGTCATCCCTACTATGACGCCTCAAAATCCTAATCATGTAATTTTCCTTAATTAGTTTGTCATTAGAGGTGAATAAAGTAGAAAATATCACGTTAGGACGTTACCTCCATCTTAGAACAGATAAGGTTCAACTAATTAGAATACTTGACACCAGTGTAATAACATCCCATGGTACGTATAAGGGTAGAGACATATAAACTACACATGCTTGAGCCCAAATGATAGTTCAATAACCATCCTACATACTTGTAAGCACCCCAAGGCTTTGAAAAATGTCACTATAAGCTTAGCAAGAACCCCTTTAATTAACTTCTTGCTTCACTTGTAATGCCCCATCGCATAACTTTTCAAATGCTCAACCTAAAACATCAAATCACACAATTTTCAAATAGTGAGTTGAGGCTCAGTAGGTTCATTCCGATATCATAAAGAATAAAATACATTTTTTCAGTGGCTGGCTGCATTTTAGTTCATTTTCATTTGAAATGAGGAGGAGAGAAAATTATATTAAAACTGTTAGTGGTTATTGTCTGAAAGTGAAACCCAAAATGAATAGTTCATGTACACAATGTGATCATTGAATAGGTGCACACCTACAGGCCGATCGAGAAGACTAAACTGAAGTCGTGCATGTGAATTGATGGGCTAAGACTTGATACCTAAAACTAGTAGGTTCACTTAATTATGTGACGCACCAATGCTTGCAATGATTCATTAAATACTTGTATACTATGAGATTTTTTTTATTTATAAAAAAATGTGAATTTTTGAAGGTTACATGTAGTAAACGTACCTGGATCTTATAAAAGCTTTGCATCTTTTGTAAAAAATTATTTTGGGCTTGATAATGACAAAAATGGCCTCACTTCTACTCCGACTAGGCTTTCTGTTATTAGCAAAGTTTAAATAGCTTGTGTTGGTACAATTTTGTAGATAATCCATAGTCTTACTTGGTATATTCTTAACTATCTACGTGCCACCATTAGTTTACTGAAACAACGCTTATATCTTCATTTTTTTCGTTTATCATTGATTCGTAAATTTAGTCAAACTATGTCCCCTCACTTGTATTATTGTAATTAATTAATTAATTAATTATTTATTTATTTATTCTCTTATTGTCAGTATTATTATTATTATTATTATTATTATTATTATTATTATTATTATTATTATTATTACTATTATTACTACTACTACTACTACTACTGCCACAACAACAACAACAACAACAACAACAATAACAACAACAACATTGGTAGTAGTAGCAGTAGTATTGGCTCTGTTAATATTACCATTATTATGGTTATTCTTATTTTCAGCATTTCATCCCTTACATAATAGTAACTTGCTAACAAGAGGGTTGGTGTAAATAACTCTAATTCACCAATATTTTTGTTTTTGATGTGGTATCTACACTCTCAAGACCTAATCGAGGGATGTTTGTGTGCAAAACCTCACCTTGACTTTGATTGCTCTTTATTTGGTTTGAAATTACAAAGTATATGTTATTCTCAACATACTTAGGCATGAGTCAGTTTTTATTTGTTTCCTTAAGTGAAACTAGGACTTATAAAAGTCCCAAAAGTCATTGTATCAGCCCAGAGGAGGGGTTAAATATGATGATAACTCAAAATTTGAAACTTAAAGAAATTCCAATGCACTTTGAATCTGAGTTGCCAATGTCACAACAAGCAACTATTAAAGTTAATTACCAATATTAGAACTAGGATGTTGCATTTAGGATGCTCACCCTTTGCAACAGGGCTAGTCAGCTCCTAAGGCTCCTCTTCCCTTAGGACTTAATCACCTTCACTTCTTATTCACTTAGGAAGTATGTGCCCATCACTTTGACTTTACACATTGTCTGAAGTTCAAACTCACTTTACTAACCAACTCTAGCTTTCACTAACTATTGACATCTCAATACCTACCCAATTAAGTTTCCCAACTTACTTGTTACAAATCTCCCTTGCAAATGTTGAATTCACTATAGAGTACGAGAGAGAGCATTAAAGAATGATTGCACTTGAGAACTTTTCAAGATGTAATAAATTCTCGCATCTTGTCATTTATAGAGTTCAAAAACATTTTTTCACTGTTCGAGCACTTCTTATCCAATCTTCAATGCATTCTTTCCAAAATTCAATTTCTCTTACTAATGAAACTAATGAATCTTGATTAAGGGCAAATAGAGCTTGATTTGATCATAGAAGATCTAACCAAAATTAAACAAAATAATTTACAAATGAACTCAAGATTAATTTAATACAACTTTCCTAACTAGGACAACACAATCTTTAAAGAATCTCAGGTTAAGGCGAGGATATATTGCATTAGAAAATTATAATCCACTCAATTTCTTGTAAAGAATTCTTTCTAGCAACATATAAGGAAATATATTTTACAAAGATCTTGAGATAAAACATGACAATAATAATATAAGATATCATTTAACTATTTTCTTAGGAAAAACGATTCTTCTGATACCAAAGTCAGATAATTTGACTTTGTCACTAGATTCTTGCAAATGACAATGTGGATTAAAACATTATGAGTTAAGGTACTCAAATTGAGTTTTTGTCTTTCACTCAAAACTGCCTATGGCTTTAAGGGTGACTTTAATTCAGTCAATGACATTGTGGAAGTCTTTAACTTCCACCTTGTTTATGAAAGATAAAACTCCAATTTGAGAGTCATTTAAACATAACAGGCAACTATAATCATAATAATGCCAGGCATCATAACAGCAAAACAAATAAGATCACCTCTAGTCAACTAGCTATGAACTTTAAAAGCTTTCAAAGCCTTTCAGATAGGCTTTGACTAGTCAATGTCAATGTCCAAGTGAGTCCTCATCATTTCTACCCCTTTTTGACTTTCATCAAAAGGGGTAGACCCATAAAAATGTTTGGCAAGCACTATTCAAAACATCTAAATCATTCAAAGACATTGAGAAAATGAAATTGCTTTAAGAACTAAAAAATGAAAAAGGTAACTTTAAGTATGACTAGCAGATGATGTAACTGCATGTTAGGTTGGTATGGTAGCATCTAATCTTGGTTCCTCTACTAGCATAATATTTATCATACCAATCACTACTTCAATTGCCCCCCCTAAAGGAACTCGGCTTGCATTTCCTTCGAAGCCTTCTCTAACGCCTCCACATTGGCGCCAAATTCATCATTGATCATCTTCAAGGATTCCTCCTTAACTTTTAGATCTGAAATAATACCATTAAGCTTGGTAGCACATCGATTCAAATCCTCACAAACCCCTTTGACATTAGCTAATATCCTTTTAATCTTAGCTTGAGCTTCCCATTTATCTCTTTAAGGTCTTCTTTAAACCAATCTGCCCAGGTGGGAGGGATCATTTCGAGATAAGGTTGAGGTTTGGGGTTTCAATGTCATTGTTAGTGATTTCATCCTCATGCTTCCAATGTTAAGAGGGAATGAGTTTGAATTTGAGGCTTTTGAGAGTGCTCTCATTGATTATGGGGATTTGAGTATAAGACAACCCTCTTCTTTAAGAGATACATTGAAGGCCTCAAAGATATGGGTTAAGAGATTAGAGTATGGCAAGGAAAAGTTCCCTGATGGATTGCAAACTTTGGTCATGCACTCAAGTATAAGTTCTACAAAATCAACACAGTATCCCTTCTTGATGTAGTTGAGGGCCTTAAAGAGAGTATCGTTGATGGTCTCTTTGGAGGATGCTTGGGAGTAAATGGTTCTAGCCAAAATATAGTGAAAGATCTATGGGTTAGAGTACAAGGCTGGTAGGATTGATGGGTTTTCTTGATTTTGGTGGAGTGGGCATATTTTTGGAGGCATATTTTATGGGCCTTGACTGAAGGCATTGATGAAGGAAACTTTAAGGGGTCTAGTTTGAGGTTGAAATTCCTCTCAATGGAGACAATGGTGAGGGTGATAGTGGTGTCTTTGACCTTGGTGGTGTAGTAGGTTCTTCTCCTCCCCTGAAGTTCAACTTTCACAAAGTTGGCATGGAATACGCGAACTAACTAGAGGTAAACTTCATCACTAACATCAAAAAGCTTCATGTAACCTAATTTCTCCAACTTTTCAACAAAAGAAAACTTTGCCTGCCTTAGAAAATCAAAGTGCACAAACTCATAGCAAATTAACTTCTGTGCAACAAATGGTTGTAATGTTTTACTCTGAAAATGGTGAACCATTTAAGGGAAAGGTCAGGGAGGCCTAAGTCTTCTAGGGAGTCAAGTTTAGACACTAAATGTCCTAAATTAGTGGATAATTCAACATCAAAATTAGAGGTGGTGTTCACCTCAATGGACTTTGGTAGGAGGTGCTTGGGGGCTCCACGAGTTGTCTTCGCAGGACTGGCATACAGATCAATGTTAATATTCCTTTTCCCTTGGAAGACATGGAGGCAGTTTGCTTCACGGGTTTTGGTAAGGACAAAGGAGAAATTTGAGGGTTTGGAAGAGGAGGAGAGAGGTGGTTGAGTGGTTATGGCCAAGGCACGCTCTCTTTATAGAGGAAGGGGGGAGAAGGAGAGAAAAGGAGAGAGTTGTAATTTTTGGAAGGCATGTGAAATCTTGGGGATTGGATCAAGGACAGTTATTAATAAGGGAAATTAATTTTTAAAATAAAGAAAGAGAGAGAAAAATAAGGTTTTGAAAAAGTTTAAAAAACCCACACTTTTCAATATAAGGTAGCTGTTGAGGTATTTAATTGATTTAAATCCACATCTTCCAGCAACTTGTTATAATTGATCTGCGAGACAAAAATCCAAGTCCAAGAGCATGGATTTCATTTGGACTTTAATATGAGGTCTCAATGTCTAGTGCAATGTCAGTGCTGGTACCGTATAAGACTTTATCAAATTGGAACATTTACTGAGGGATCCTTCCTGTCAATTCATGCATCCATCTTCAATATACTAAGTTCACTTTGAACAAAGTTGAACTAGTCTTCACCAAGAGGTTTGGTGAAAATGTCACCTAATTATAATTGTAAGGGAACAGATTCCATAGTAATATTACCTTTCTCAACATGATCACATATGTCTGACTTCAACGTATTTGGTTCTTGAGTGCTGGATTGGATTTTTTGTAATGTTTATTGCACTCATATTATCACACTGAATAGGTACATTTTGGAAGTCAAACAGAAGGTCTTATAGCTACCTTGTGATCTAGAAAATCTAGGCAAACATGTACCCACAGCTATATATTTAGGTTTAGCAGTTGATAAAGCTACAAATTTTTATTTCTTTGAGTGTCATGAGATTACAGAGTTTCTAAGAAATTAATAGTACCCTGAGGTGCTTTTTCTATCTACTTTGTATCCAGCATAACCTGTATCTGAGTATCCAATGAGATTGAAGCCTCTATCTCTGGGGTACCATTGACCAATGTCTTTGGTTCCTATAAGATATCTAAAAATTCTTTTGACAACTATTTGATGAGATTCTTTAGGGGCACTTTGGAACCGAGCACATAAGCATACATTGAATATAATATTTGGTCTACTTACTGTTGGATATAGTAATGAACCAATCATACCTCTATAAACCTTTTTTGAAACTGATATATAACTTTGATTAAGATCTAGTTTTGATTCAATGCCATTGGTGTTTGAGCAAGATCCAGTTTTGGATTCAATGACATTGGTGTACTTGCATGCTTGAACTCATCAATTATGTATTTCTTCAAGAGTTCTTTAACATACGTACCTTGGATAATAAATATGTCATCTTAGCATTCCTTAATCTGAAGTCCTAAGAAGAAGTTGAGTTCTTCCACTATACTCATCTCGAACCTCCTTACTCATCAAATTGAAAAACTCTTGACATAGATAATCATTAGTGGTACTAAATATAATATCATCTACATATACCTGAATATTGAGAAATTCTTTCCCGTTTGCTTTAATAAAAAGAGTTTTATCAATATTTCCTCTTGTAAAATCATTTTCCATAAGAAATTTACTAAGATATTCATAGCAAGCTCTTGGGGTTTGTTTTAAACCATAAGAGCTTTATGAAGTTTAAGAACATGATTTGGAAATTCAAGACTTTCAAATATGTGGGCTTATTCAACATAGACTTCTCTATTTAGAAAACAATTTAAGAGAGCATACTTAGCATCTATCTGAAATAATTTATTGCCCATGTGAGAGGTAAATGCAAGTAATATAAGAATGGATTCTAGTCTGGCCATAGGTTTGAAGGTCTTATCGAAGTCTATCCCTTCTTGGTTACACCTTTTTGCTACTAATTTGACCTTGTTCCTAATGCTACCCTAGATTTATCTAACTTATTCCTAAAAATTCATTTGGTTCCAATAACTGGATGATCATTCAACCTAGATGTGAGGGACCAAACTTGGTTCGTCTCAAATTGGTTTAATTGACCTGGCATGGCCAATGCCTAGTTTGGGTCTTCCAATGCTCCAGCATGGTGGTTCAATATGAGAAATAATAAAAAAAATGCATAGAAATTTCTCAAGGAAGATTGTGCCCTTATACCTATATTGATGTTAGTGAGTAGATTGTCTAAAGGATGAGTATACTTGTACTTAAATCCCCTCCTTGGTTCATTGAAGTGACTTTGCACCTATTCAAGGATGCTTGGGAGTAACACATTATTCATGTCATCGTCTTGGGGTCTCTCTCTAGCATCTTGTGTGATTTCTAGGAGCCTCAACCTTATCAGGCGTTATTGGCCATCCTCATTTGTACTTTAACCCTTATTATAAGGGGCACTTTGGTGATTATATCTGTACAGAGCTACTTCATCTTCATCATCTACATATTTACTTAGCTGAAACTCATCAAATGAAGATGAACTAGCATGACCATTATTATTTTCATTTTCAAGACAACATGAGTGGATTCCTCAATGACCTCAGCATGCTTGTTGTAAAGATGATAAGCTTTGCTAACTGAGGAATAGCCAACAAATATACCTTCATCGCTTCTTGCATTAAACTTACCAAGATTATCCTTACCATTATTGTGGATGAAACACTTACCTCCAAAGACATTAAGATAAGAGATATTTGGTTTCTTGCATTTGAACAATTCATATGGTGTCTTCTTGAGGATTGATCGGATGAGGCATCTATTAAGCACATAATTTGCAGTATTAATAGCATTCACCCATAATGACTTTGGAATATTGTTTTCATATGTCAATGTTCTAGCCATAGCTTCCAAGGTCCTATACTTTCTTTCAACTACTTCGTTTCGTTGTGGTGTTCTCAGTGCTGAAAAGTTATGAGAAATGTCATTCTTATCACAATAATCAATGAACTTGTGTTGGTCAAATTATCTTCCATGGTCTATCCAAAGAATAATCGCTGGCAAGTTCTTTGATATTTGTAATTTCTTACACAGCTTTACAAACTCTTTAAGGACTTTTGTTTTGTCTTTTAAAAAGAGTACATATGTGAATCTAGAATAATCATCCACTATAACAAATATATATGAACTTCCTCCTAAACTTCTAATGTGGATTAATCCACAAAGGTCCATATGCAACAATTCTAAGCATTTTGAAGTGGACACACTTTTCAAGGGTTTAAAAGAAGCATGTACTTGCTTACCTCTAATGCATACACTACATATAAGGTCCTCCTCATATTTATCAGGGGGTAACCCTCGTAGTAGATCATGCTTGGCTAACTTATAAAGGGTGTGCAATGTTAGCATGTCCTAATTTATGATGCCAAAGTCATAAATCATCAAGGAAATGTTTTAGACAGGAAAGATGCATGGGAGAGATATGATTAAGACTGATGGTATAAACATTGTCTAGTTTAGAACCATAGAGAACAATGTCATTGGATTTGGCATTCTCAACAGTACATTGGGATGTACCAAACCATGCATGGTCGCCTTTATCACAAGGCTGTGAAATACTTAACAAGCTGTATTTCAAACCATCAACCAAATAGACATTATCAATAAAGTTTGAAGGATCCTTACTAATCTTACCAATGCCAATGATATTACTTCGACCATTGTCTCCAAAGATCACTTTACTTGATTTTTGTTTTCGAATCTCAGCAAATATTGAGGCATATCCAGTCATATCTCTTAAACTCCCATTATTCAAGTAACAGAGATTACTCTTAGCTTTGAGGCACACATGCAAGAAGAAAAATAAAACCTTCCTACATTATTTGATGGTAGCATTTTGATGAAGATGACCAATGTCCAATTTTGAGAACATTGCCCCTTTAGGCATCCATATTTGTATGATCCTAGGGTGTAAGGTCTCTCTACTACTGAATTTGTAGTGGTGTTTTTAACCTCTTCTAAGGTCAGAATGACTTGGATACCCATGACCTAAGTAACTGTGGTTCCTTTGATAAACTATGTAGCTTTGGCAGTTATGAGCAAGGTTACTATTTTTGGAACTAGAATTGCTTGGGGATTCTTATAAAATGTCTCTTTAACAAAGAAGTGCTTGTATGATCTTTTTTTAATTATTTAGGTTAAGTCCAACAACTTCCTTATTAAAGGGGACGCATTAGGATCCAAGTAAGTTGTCTCAATTTTGTTAACCCGTACTGAGTTTTAAGAGAGATTTGTGAGAATAATCACACTTGGTTTGGAAAATGTTTTTCTTATTCTCAAGGTCATTGATTTTGGTGTTTAGATTTTCACAAGATCTCTGTAAATCCTTATTCTCCTTTTTTAGGATTTTGTTTTGCTATCTAAGGCCTTTGATTTCAGATATATGTTCTTGTTCATATCTAATACACTTTAATAGGCCTTGTACAAGATACTCTTTATGAAGGTAAGAAGGTATTTTGATGTTATTTCTTCAGATTCTTCACTTTCTTCAATGTTTTTTCTAGCCTTGGGATAGAGATTTGCTATTTCTTTACACTTTCACTTTCAGAGCTATCATTGCAACTCCGTGTTGCAACCATAGCTCTCTTACCGCCTTTATCGGCCTTGAATATTGTTTTTTTATTTATGTTTAGACAATCTTTAATCATGTGACTTGGAAATCTAGAACCATTGGAAGTATTTTGGTTAGTGTCAAATTTTAATGCAAATTTACCTTTGGAGTTTCATTCATTCCTTTGGAGGTTGATCCTTTCCGAATTCCTCTAAACTCTGGATGTTTTTGGAGCACCTTTTTGAACCTTTGGGATATCATAGCCAATGATTCATCTTTAACATCTTCGGACTGCTCATATTGTATCTCAATACCAGCATTTGTGGACTTCAGTACAATTCTTTATTGGTGCTTGCACTTTTCATTTTCTACCAGCAAGTGGATTTCACGAGTTAAAAGTTTTCCAACAAGATAATCTAACTTGAGGGTTTTCAAATCTTGGGCTTCTTTAATAGTCATAACTTCAGGTCCCTACTTGCTCCTTAGAAGACATCACGACATTATTCTCACCATCTCCTCATTAATACATTTCTTAGGTAAGAATTTGAGGTTGTTAATTATCTTAATCAAGCGCGTACACATGTCCTTAATCGATTCTCTATACAACATCTTGAAGAGCTCATATTGTGGACATATAAACTGATTTTTGATTCATGAACTTGACTTGTTCCTTCATAGGTAGTCTCCAATGTGTCCAAGACTTCTTTGGCTGTATCATATTCACACACATGGCTAAATTCGTTAGAATCCAAACCACAAAATAAAATATTCAAGGCTCCATAACTTTTTGCGACTTTCTTAGTCTCTTCAAGAGTAAATTCTAATCTAGACTTTGGAACAACTTTGTCTTCTTTCTTCACAATAGGGGTTAAGTCGCATTTGGAGATAATCTCCAAAACTCGTAATCGTGGTCCTTGATGAAAACATGCACAAGCATTTTCTAATGTGAAAAGTTAGAACCATGAAACAAATGAGGTTTAGTAAAAGAGCATCCTTGATCAATTTCAGCATTCCCAGAGGAAGCCATGATCTTTTCCACAAGATAATTAAGTCAACATGAGTAGACTTCCTCTAATATCAACTGAAGGTCCTAAAAGTCAATGTTATATCACCCCAAAGGAGGTGAATAGGGTGATAATTTAAAAATTATAACTTAAAGAAATTACAATGCACTTTGAATCTTAGCAACCAATGTCATAATAAGAAACTTTGAAAGTTAATTACTAATGTCAGAATTAAGACTTTGAACCAAAATGAAAGCAGAAATAACAAGAGACAAAACACATGATATGTTTAGATGTTTGCCTTCCAAACAGGGCTAATAATCACCTAAGGCTCTTCTTCCCTTTGGATTTAATCACCTTCACCTTTTGTTGACTTAAAAAGCATGCGCTAATCACTTTGACTTTACACACTATTTAGAGTTTAATGCTCACTCAGCCAAGCAACTCTAGCTAGCACACTCACTAAGTATTGACTTCTCAATACCTAGCTACCCAAGTAAGTCCGCCACCTTATTTGTTACAAATGTCCCTTATAAATGTTCAATTCACTAAGAAGTACAATAGATAGTATTACATAATGATTGCACTTGGGCACTTTTTATGATATACTAAATTCTTTTGTTGTGTCATTTGCTCCAGCTCTTCCTATTATAAAGTTCAAAAACCTTCTTGACTATTAAAGCACTCCTTGCCAAATCTTCAATCCACTCTTTCCAGAATTCAATGTCTATGACTCCGTTCTTATTGTTTCCAAAACAGGCTCTTGATTGATGAAATTAATAGATCTTAATTGAGGGTAGATAGAGCTTGTTTTGGCCACAGAAGATCTCGCCGAAATCAATCAAAATGATTTATGAATAAACTCAAGATTGATATAATCCAACTTTCCTTAACTTGGACAACACAATCTTTAAAGAATCTCAATTGAAGGCATGGATATATTGTATTAGAAAACATAATCCACTCAATCGCAAATAAAGAGTTCTTTCCAACAACATAAGACAATATATTTTACTAAGATCTTAGAGATAAAATATGATATCGTTTAACTATTTTCTCAAGAAAAATGTTTCTTCTAATACCAAAGTCAAGCAATCTGACATTGACATTGGATTCCAACAAAAGATAATGTGGATTGGAACAATATGAGTCGAGGTACTCAAATTGGGCTTTTGTCTTTCACTCAAAACTCCTAATATCTTTGAGTGTGACTTTAAACCAATTAATGACATTGAGGGAGTCTTCAAATTCCTTTGTCATTGACACTAATCATAACCCATTTACTTTATCTTTTGGGCCAAACTACAAGAATCAAACTTTCCACCATGGCTTTTAGTCACTAGTTCCATTCAATTTTACACGCTAAAAGCCAACCTAATTCCTTGTAAATTAAATCCAAAATCAACATGAAGTTATTTTAAAATCCCCAAAGATAATATCTTCTTCCTTCCTCCAATCTTCAACCTCAAGCACCCCTTCAAGCTTCCCATGATAACATCCAACAAGCAAACACACACATTCTCAAATTTTATTCACAACACAAGAATTCTTCCAAATTCAACCTAATCAAAGTTTATGAGCACCCAATTCACAACCCACCCCTAAGCTTCTTTTTCCTATGGCTAGCTACCAACTCTCAACCATACATATACTCAAAATTACCTTAATGACACCAAATTCACACAAATTAACAATCAACCAAGTAGAAAACATAAATACTAAATAAATTGAGAAATAAAATAGTAAAATTAAATTAAGGGAACTTAGGATTTACCTCCAAAAATGCAAAGAACAAGGCAAACTAGACAGGAAGTGGGTGACGATGGGCCGTTGGCCGGTGACTGATGATGTTGGCCGTTGGCATTGTCCAGGGCCGGTGGGTAGCCATGGCATATCAGAGGCAGAAGGGGAGACTGTGTGCTGGGCAATGAAAAAGGGAGTTTGTGCGTGGCTTTGGGCAAGAAATATTTTTTTAAATTTTAACTCCTTAAGCTCTATACTTTTCTTGTCCTCCTTTCTTTTATTTTTTTTTCCCTTATCTTGTTTTTGTTAAGTTTCATAAATTAATTTAAAAGTTATGAAGTTCACCCATATTTATTAATGTGTGTCTTTGTATTAATCTTTTTTTTCCCATTTATTCGCATTATTGTTTTATTTACTTAGCACAGGAAAAAAATTAGAATAAGTATTTCTAACTATCTTCCATAAAAAATATCACTTGTAATCATTTTTATAGATATGCTTAGTTATATATATATATATATTTAGAAGTCACGAGTGATTTTATACGAAGTATTACTGAATCATATTTCAAGGCCATTTTGTCATTTCAACGTAAAATTGCATAAATGTTTCAAATGTCAAATTGAAATGCAATGCTCGACTTTATTAAATTGAAATTAGCTAATATAATTAATACATATTAGGTTCGAGCTATTACCACCATCCTCAAAATAAGTTTCGTTCCTGAAACTTAGAAATTTGAAAGATGTACTTGATTTTGCATCACAAACGTAAGGATTTTTGTTCGTCCTTTCTTCTTTGGTCTCCCAGACGCATGGTGGGACCATAAAACTTCAAGCAGAGGTATGGTCTTACTGAAAAACTATTTGGCGATATAATATAGTTTTTGTGCAAAAGACATTCCTTACAAGCTAAGTTTTCAGCGACCTCCATAGAGTATGTCATGTTGTTGTGATTTGTGCCCGGAACGCATTCTTAAGCAATGAAATATGAAAAGACTATATGCATGCTTGAGTTTTGTTGATCAAGCCAAATTATAAGCCACTAGATTTAGCTTTTTAGTGATTTCTTAGGATCCCATGTACTTAGAGTTCAGTTTTCCTCTTATACTAAACCTCCTGATAGCCCTTGATGGTGATAGCTTAGGGAATACTTCATCCCTCACTTGGTCTCCCCTTTTATCGTCACATCACTTTTGTCGGCTTCAGCTAGTCTTAGTGTGTTCTCGTATCTTCCTTACTTTCTTCGTTGTTACTTAGATTAACTCTGGTCCAATGATTAGCGCTTTATGTAACTCACTTCAACAAAATTAGGCATTGTTTGGCATTCTGCTCTTATTAAAAATGTCCTCATTTTGTATTATTAATGGTGTTATGTGCCCACTGAGGACCAGGTTATCAGCAATATAATGAGACTCCATCTTATCCTGTGACTGAGTCTATAGTGCCTTTTGGGCTAATAACAAAGGGATATCTTGTGTTCTATCTTATAGCTCTATCTTACAGCTCTATCTTACTTATTTACACAACTTCCCTTATTAGACTATTCAAAGGTTTGTTGGGTCTAGTTTTGATGTTAAAGATTAATATGTCTAGGGATAAGGATGATGAAAGTGATAGCTAAGTGAGTCATTACCCTACAAAAAGAAATAAAGTAGAAGTGATTGATAGAGAAAATATTATCGTGGGATAGTTAGAATAAAGATATCCATGAGTGTATTAAGAATTCAAAAACAGATGGACACGAGAATCATGGTTTTCATATATAGATAGCAAGAGAATTCAAAAGATAGTCGACATCTCGTTGGCCATATCAATGACAAGGATGAATGTTCTATGCCGTCTCAAATAAGATGGGTGGTTAGAAGGATAAATTATACATTAAATGGTGCTTTTTTTTATGTTAAAGAAAGACAATTGCAGTATTCAAAATTAAAAGATAAAATTCTTTGCTTACTCAACTGCTGCTATTCTAGTTGCAATTTAAATGATAATTTCTAGTGTAACTAAAACAACATCTTAGGTGGTTCTAACTCCTTCCTGCAAACCTCCCTCTGGTCATTATCCATATGCCCTACGTTGGACATCATGATTATTCCTTCCTTTATAATATCAATAGTAAATTTATTACTTTAACATTTAACCACACCTTTACTATGAAGATTACATAAGCAGTCTATCATTTAGCCCCGAATGGCTCAAATATTCCCAATTCATTTCTAATTATATGACGGTTTGAACAACTTGATTGAGGAATGAGAACTGACTCGACATTAAGTTGTAATTTATACTATAAATTAAATAGCTTTTTGAATGTACTTCCTTATTACTAATCTTTGTAGACTTAGGGAATATAGGTATAGTTCAAAATAGATGCATAGTTACCAGGAAGCCTTGTCCATCTTGGGTCGGCGGTAATTCCTCAAGTCGAAGGACTTCCACTATAATTATAATAATAAACTATTAAATTAAGAGAATTAAGTAGTTAGAGATAGTAGACATTACAGTTGTGGATCACAGTCAGGTTTGCAAATAACTGTGAGCAATAGGGTATTTGAGAGTTAAATTGTGAATTTTAGAAGTATGTCATGGATAAATTGTGTCCTTTTAAGAAACATACATGTCCTTGACTTACCCTTTCTCTTTATGTATTTTTTTGTTTTAGATGGATCATCCGATGTTCCTTTAGATCCATATACCATTAACATGTTGCTTGGGACTTTAGTGGCCATTTTACATTTTTGTGTCACATAGCAGTATGGTGGTGGCCTACATGCAAGATTCATTCTCGGAGTTCCACAGTGTGTTGGTTCATACTCTTAAGCTCTTATGGTCCTTGCCTATCACAGCCCCTTGGGACGAGTTTAAGCTGCAGTACCATGACTTTATCATTAGTAGAGACTCGGGGTTTGACGTGCATAGGTTTCATGTTCTTGGGCCATGGACTACTATTACTACAAAGCTGTTATAGAGGGAGGAGTTGGTGCAGAGAGCCATTACTTATGGGATGCTACCGCACATCTTCCCTACTTAGGTGTACCCACCTTTCATTGCCCTACCCCGGGACCACCACCGCAGTTACGGCTAGCAGTTATGACCCCTCCACAGTCTGGCTCGTAGGATGCTTTCCACTCATCTTGGGGTTCTAGGGCCCATAAAAAGGTCCACATGGTGGAGGATATATCAGATTCTCCTGAATGACTTAAGTTGAGTTCGGAGGAGGAGCTTGAGCTTGAGCCTGACAAGGAGCCCGAGGCCGAGGAGCTGCTTGAGGAGGAGCTAGGGATGCAGGAAGTAGACTTTGAGAAAGAGGATTATGACATAGGCATGACTGATTCTGGTGAGGATGATGATGGACCCAGCTTACGGTGCGTCTCATGATTGTCAAGAGTTTAATTAATTTTACTTTATGTTCTAGGTTTTTGAACTTTTGCTTGTATATACACTACAACTGGTTTAGGGTGTTGAATTTTTTTTTTGTGCGTTTACATCTATACGTGATGTACATAGGTAGGCTAAACTAACTAGCTATGATGATGTAATCCGCCTTTTCTTGTTAGGATTTGATTAACTCAAAGCTCCTACTTACAGAAAGGGAGTGGGATAGAATCCCTTGTAAAAATGTGGGGTTGTGCTGAAACAGTGTAATATGAAATTCCTTGGGTGATCCTTATATGTATATATATATATACACACACACACACACACACACACATACATACATACATATATATATATATATATATATATATATATATGTTTGTGTGTGTGTGTGTGTGTGTATATATATATATTATATATATATATATACACACACACACACATACATATTCGGATATCTATGTCCATATATACATACATACATATATATACATAAACACACACCACACACACACACACACACACACACACACACACATACATACATATACATATATATATGTATATATATATACACACACACACACACACACATATATATATATACATACATATATGTATGTATGTATGTATGTATGTGTGTGTGTGTACGTGTGTATCTATGTGTGTGTGTGTGTGTGTGTGTGTGTGTGTGTGTGTGTGTACACAGACACACACACACACAACACCTTCCAGTGTGGGTCCCGCTTTCGCAGGGTCTGGGGAGATCCAGTTGTAGGCAACCTTATCTCTACCGGCATTCCTACCAATAGAGAGACTGATTCCAAGAGACTCACCAAAAAAGGATTTTGTGAAAAATATTTAATAGAGGAAAGATTTTGTGAAAGCATTAAAAGGAAAAGTAAAGAACGCATATCCAGGAATGACCAAGATATAATAAGGGCAAGTAGTTGGAGCTATGTGGCATAAGACCAATCTATCAGAGGAAGGTGACATACCTTAGTAGCCCGAGGTAAGCAAATGATGACTCCTCCCAGGAGGAAGTACTACTCGCATATAAACAAGTCATGCGAAAAGAACCACTACCAGCACTAAGCCACTGCACCAAATGATAGCTATGGGGTGGGCTCTCTACGATCTAAGATCCTAATCCTATCCCGCCATAGCTTCCTATCCTGAGCCAGGTCCTCTGTCAAATCGACAACTTTCAAGTCCTCTTTAATAACCTCGTCCAAACTCTTCTTTGGTCGTCCCCTCCCTCTTTTGCCTTCGGGGATGCTGATCATCTCACATCTCCTCACTGGAGCGTCTACCCTCCTCCTTTTCACATGGCCAAATCATTGGAGTCTTGTTTCTCTCATCTTATCTTCGTTGGGAGTACTTTAACATATATCTTCGTTGGGAGCCAGGTCCTCTGTCAAACTGACAACTTTCAAGTCCTCTCTAATAACCTCGTCCAAACTCTTCTTTGGTCGTCCCCTCCCTCTTTTGCCTTCGGGGATGCTGATCATCTCATATCTCCTCACTGGAGCGTCCACACTCCTCCTTTTCACATGGTCAAATCATTGGAGTCTTGTTTCTCTCATCTTATCTTCGTTGGGAGTACTTTAAAATATATATATGTATATATATGCGTGTATGTATGTGTGTATATACATATATATATATATATATATATATATATATATATATATATGTATGTATGTATATATGTACGTATGTATATATATATATATGTGTGTGTGTATATATATATATATTGTAATTCCTATGTTCTTTATTTTTACGTTAAGCTAATTACCCTATCTTATGACGTTATAAAATTGTATTTTATTAACCAGATAAGTTAAATTATTATTGATATGCTTGCCTGAGCAATAATTTTATTAAAAAGAATATTGTTGTTGCTATTATTATTGTTATTATTAGTTTTGAAAATTCTTCGATGATTTTTAATAAACATTAATAAGAATTGTCATCGGGTATTAAATCGAGCGAATCCTGAATACAATTAGATTGTCAACCTTAGAATTAGTTTCGTTAATTGCTAAATCAAACCTTGATATAATCAGGAACAATTAATCAACAAGAGATTGTATTATCGATTCGGGTTTAGAATATGAGGTAAGAGATTAGACTAGCGGTGTTGATTGTTGGACAGGCTTGACATAAGAAAAAAGGGAAAGAGGAGAGGCAATTTCGTCAAATCGTGCCAGACTTAAGTCTGACTTCTCCATCTTCCTCTGGCACGCGAAGCATCCAAGCCCCTCCCCCATCTCTCTCTCTCTCTCTCTCTCTCTCTCTCTCTCTCTCTCTCTCTCTCTCTTCTTCTTCTTCTTCTCCTCCTCTCCGTGACTCAAGCATCAAAAATCCCATCGAATTACTGCCTCACCCAGCTCAAAAATCCTCAGATTTCACCTCCCCAACATCAAATAAGCCCACTGTTGAAAATTCTGGGCAAAATCAGAAAGAAATCACCATGTTTGTGATCGATTTGGGTGGCGATTCGAGGCACCGATCGCTTATCCAATCTTGGCCTTGCAACCCAACTTTTAGCTACTTCAATCTGTCTATAAATTGGGAGTGAATTCGCAGCACCAAACATCCACCACAATTTCCAGTCAGTGAGCCAAGTTCAAATGGCTTTGGGGTCTAATTCACGTGATTTGGGGCATGGTCGTAGCAAGGAGTCGAAATCCGAGTTTTCCAGCACCCGAAGTCAAGCCAAAAGCCTTAGAACGGGTCCTTGGCTTAGATTCTAGGTGGATTTTCTCTTCCTCCTAATTATTAGTAATTTCAAACGAATTTAACAATTTTAGGTAGTTTATGTTTAGATTCTGAAATTGTATCAGTAATTGGAAGATTTAAGGTTGAATTAAAGTGAAAATGGTGTTAATACTGATTTAGGGTTCATGCATGTAAAGTAACGCACTGTTTGCTAACCGGCGATTTGAGGAATTGTAGAGCAAGTAGAATTGTTTCTTAATGTTGTTGCTAAATCAATTTAAATATGTTTATATTCTATTTTTGGTGATTGCATATGAATGCTACATTCGTAGGTGTTGGTTTTGTGAATTAAACGATTGAATTATTGTGATACTGAACTGAGTTTAGTAGTTGGATGGTTTGAGGTGGAACTAACGAGCGATTTGAAATTTTTGTGGACAGTGCTGTGTGAGGAGGGAGTCTGGGTTCGACGTTAATCACTATCGTGTGGATTGCGGAGTGTTTGAGATACTAGGTAGATTCTGCTGAAAATGTTCCTGTGAAGTGACACGAATGTGCTATTTATGAACCCCTTTCCTCTTGAATTACTTAAATGATGCTATGTGAATGATCTATGGGCTTTAGAAATCTTTAAAAAGGATCATTAAAAGCGTGCTTTCATAATTTCAAATGTTTCTAAATGTTCATCAATTGCATCTTCGATTGCTAAGATGTTAGGTAAATCGTCGAATTACTCAGTGAAAGACTCAACTGAATAGTCGATAGATCTAGGAAGTTAAAAAGCAAACAAGTAACAAGCTCGAAAATGTTTTAAGACTTTAGTATGTTTATACCTCTTTCTTTGTGTTTAAAAGGATTTGAACGAACTGAAAAGAGGCAGCTGAAGGTGTTAATTATGAAACTTAGTTTAAATTATATGCTAGCGAATGACTTCAAGTTTTGAATTGCGAGTCAGTAGACTCACCATGATCTTTAGAGGTTTTCTAAATGAAAATGAAAGAATCATAAACCATTAATAGGGTTATGGGTTATTTTGCTAGACAAGCATGGTTTTAATTACCTAAGCTACTATTAAAAAGAAGCGAATCGTGACTCACTTGAAGGTGAGACTTACTGTGTATCATAGTGACCTCTTTTAATAACCTATAATGGTTAAGTATGATTTTAATGGCTAAGATAGTGCTTATTAAAGGCCATACCTAGGGAGTAGATCTATAATTAAGTAGGAATCTTAAAAGACCTTGATGAGGGTGACGCGTGATAAAACCTTAAGGGTGGAAATTGGACGCAGGATAAGATGTGAGCTATTTTTCCTAAAGATAAGATTCGACGATAAATGACGCGTGACAAAACCTTAAAGGTGGGAACTGAATGCAGGATAAGGCGTGAGCTGTTTCCCCCAAAGATAAGGTTCGATGATAGATGACGCATGATAAAACCTTGAGGGTGGGAACTGGATGCAGGATGAGGCGTGAGCTGTTTCCCATGAAGATAATGTACGATGATGTGTGACGCGTGATAAAACCTTGAGGTGAGGACTAGACACAGGATAGAGGATGAGCTGTTGCCCCCAAAGAGGACAATATTGAGTTTAGAGAGTTGCTCTACTGAGGCGCGTTTGGTTAAATATTATATTATGTATACCCCGAGGATAACATGAGTTGTAGGTGATGAGCTCACATAGGCAAGTGTAGATCTCCCATAGCCAGCACATTATATAATCTTATGCTTGAATAAAAAGTATTTTCCTGATATATGAGAAAATAATGAATTCTTACCAATGTGGGTGTTTCAGGAGCTTTTAAAAAGTATATGAGCCTTGAGGAGGCTAGTTTGATTTGTAAGCAATTCTTCAAATGCAAAATGAGTTATTACGTTTCTAAAATGCGTGTCGGAAAGCGTTTGACCCTGTCTTTATGGTTTTGCTTGCTTATTTGCATGCATGTTTGGTTATTAAGGAAGTTTGGTTATTAAGGGCATAGATATGAGCTTGGGTGGGTTGGTGTGAAGTTTAGAGGTGATAGTTTCCTTAGGGACATTTGTTGCCTGATATGATAGTAGTACATAAATATTGTGTGTTTGCTACTTCTCCCTATTGCCTGCAAATATTTTGGTTTTTAAGGTGTTGAGAAATATTCACTAAGCATGTGGTAGCTCATTCCATCTCTATTTCCCTCTTTCTCAGGTTTTTCGATGTGACAGGTAGAAGTCGATTTACGTATCCGAAGTTGGAATATCACCTTGTTACAAAAAAGGTGTCATGTGTGCATATATAGAAGTAGACTTATGAGTTAAATGGTGTAATATGATGTATCCTTAGAACTGTAAATGTATGCAAACAAAGTACTCTAGTTCTTATAATGCATGTTGTTTAGAAATCACTCTGTATGGCAACCGTGTGATTAGTCAGCAACTGTTGATGGTGTTATTTATTTGTGGGATGTAAACCCCAATAGTCAAGATGTGTAATCTGTTGAGTTGTATCTTTTATTTCCCTCTTTATTATTGAACTTTATTGTTTGGTGTACTCCGGACGAGTGGATTGCAGAGTTGTGGACTCTGGCGTGTAGCCGTTGTGCTTGTTTTATAGTTCTCTATGCTTCTACTCATTTCATGGATTTAATATAAGGCTTTAAGCCTGAGAAATATTCAGTTCTCAAGTAAAATTTTGTCCATTTCACTCCAGGAATTTAAAAAAACGATAACATCACTAACACTAGGGTAAGGGGGTGTTACATATACACATACAGACATATATATATATATATATATATATATGTGTATACATATATATGTATATGTATGGATGTATGTATGTATGTATGTATATATATATATATATATATATATATATATATATATATATATAAGTGTATATAAATGTATACGTGTGTGTGTGTATATATATATATGTATATATATGTACCCCTACACATATACATACATGCATACATATATACATATATTATATACACATACACACACACCACACACACACCCACACACATATATATATATATATATATATATATATATATATATATATATATATATATATATCAGTGTTATAAACACCGCACCGTACCATTCGATATCGGCCGAAGTGTACCGAATCGGTCAAAAAACGGTACAGGCTATTGTTCGTTATTATAGTAGTCAAATACCGGCTAATACCGCTCTGTACCGTCAAATACTGAGCGGCATCAGTATTTTCAATCAAATATCGCCCAATACACTAAACTTTCAATATTTTTGTACACTAATTTTTTAATTGTTTTTTGAAATTAAAGACGGTACGAGTTCGGTACAACAGTATATAAATCCGGAATGTCTCGTTCCAATGAAAAGAATGGCATGATGACCGATACGATATTTATAATTTCGGTGCGTGTATATATATAAATATATATTTATATACATATATATATATATATATATATATATATATATATATATATATATATATATATATATATATATATATATATATATATATATATATATATATATATATATATATATATATATATATATATATTATATATATGTATATATATACATATATATATATAAATGTGCACACACACGTATGGATATATATATGCATATGCGTATATATATATCTATATATATATATATATATATTATATATATATATATATATATATATCATATATTATATATATATTGTGTCTATAGTAGATCTACATATATATATATATATATATATATATATATATATATATATATATATATATATATATGTATTTGCATACGTATAATGTTGTATGTATGCATATATATACATATGCATGTATGCATATATATACATATCATCATATATATGTATTAAAAGTTGGATTGAACTCATGTATGAGCGACACGTAAGCTTGCCATATAGGATGCCATATATGAATGAATAGCTATGTGAGATACTTTAATACAACATAGGGTGCTACATGAGATTTAAAATAAAAAAGAGGCTATGGGGGTGAATGTAAATTTAATACAATATTAATTCTATTTAATAAGGTAGCTTCCCACATACCTTCCTATTATTTAATAATGAAATTTAATCATAAAATATATATGATTTAATGATGCAAATACAACAAAAAATATGAGCTAGATATTAACTAAGAATAAAAAAGTATGTTATTAGCAGGGAAAAACAAAAAAAGACTCGCTTTACTTTTACATCAACAAAATAATATGATACATCAATTTATCATTTTTTAATAAAAAATTTATTTTCTTAATTATATATTAAAAAATTATTTGACTCACACCCTTATCGTAAGGGTATAACCCTAGTGTGCATATATATACATATATATATATATATATATATATATATATATATATATATATATATACTATATATATAGGCGCGTGACACACCACACTCACAAGTACAAAATACATAAACATAAACATACATATACACACGCACACGCACATATACATATAAGTACACATACACATACATAAACATATATATATACACACACACACAC